>CAXIVR010000006.1:125286293-125348793 GCA_964035755.1 Teleogryllus oceanicus
TATTTTAAACACTTTGCCAGATGACATTAAACGATTAATTTCAATAAAAAAGTTTAAATCCCAAGTGAAATCGTTTCGCTGCATAACTGTTTCTATACAATTAGAGACTATACTGAGCATCACAAGAAAAGTAACAAAAATTTTTAACAATGATACATAATGCATTATTTACCATTTGGACTGTATAAATGAGTATAAACAACCTGTAACAACTATTGTACTACAGCTTCCGGGTCAATGCCCCCATCTCGACGGTTTTCGTCCAGTTTCCTGATCCATTGAGCAAATGCTGAGATGGCCCCTTGTTTTGCTTCTGGACATAAATGTAACTTCATTTCTATGCACGTCTTCTAGAATTCAGGGGGAAATACATTTATTCAAATTATCGTTTCCATGTTGTCGCGGCAGGAAGTAATAAGAGCCAAATTTATTGCTTATTTTCTTTGAAAATAGATTTTATTAATGGGAGTTTTGTTGTTTTTTTCCCCCTTTCAAAATTCAAAATTTATTGCTTATTTATCCTTGAAAATCGATTTTATTACATTGGGAGTTTTTTTTTTTCTCCCTTTCAAAATTCAAAATTTATTGCTTGTTTATCCTTGAAAATAGGTTTTATTACATGGGAGTTTTTTTTTTTTTTTCCCCCTTTTCAAAAATTCAAAATTTAAGTAGTATATGACTTGGTGTAGGGATCGCAGAATTTTGAAAATGTGCACAAAATTTCACTTTTCCCATAGCACGTCATACGCAGTTTTAACTGTTTTTTTGACGCAAAAAAATAAATAAAAAAAAAAATAAATACAATTTGGACAGAAAACTGCTGTTTCTAGGTCTATGTTTTCAACTAACTTATTTATTTATGTCTGTATTTAATTTTTTTTGCCTACCTAATGAGGGTTGGTATGGTATCTATAATATATTGTAACCTTTCACTTTTTTCTTCAAGGATACTATACAGATGTGTGACCGCTCTCTACTATGGAATAAAAAATGGGTACTCCAATAACTTAATGTTATATCCAAAATTTAGAAGTCCTACAGGAAAAGGTCCGTCTTTTATCTTTTTTTTAAGATATTAAATAAAAGAGGGAAGTTAATTTTTAACTTTAAGAACGTTTAGATATATTCTATCAAATTTCTGGGATCAATTTCGTTACTAATCTACGTATTACCTATAAATTCAAGTAACTTGCTGTATGGCTCAGCAAATTCCTAAATATTAATTGACTGCAGATATACCTTTCTATTTACAAAAATGCATTCAATGACCAATATCATCTTACAGTTTTACATTAATACAACGAAAAATTTTTTATACCATTCACAAAAAAAAAAAAAAATCAGATCACAAACACTGCTGAAAGAAAAATTCATATGTACAATATACCTT
The DNA here is from genome assembly GCA_964035755.1 of Teleogryllus oceanicus. Lineage (NCBI taxonomy): Eukaryota > Metazoa > Arthropoda > Insecta > Orthoptera > Gryllidae > Teleogryllus > Teleogryllus oceanicus. The sequence continues at coordinate 125,287,684 of CAXIVR010000006.1, forward strand.
TTCATATACCTATTACGAAAACTAATCAATGAATGAGGCCCCTTTAAGCGGTTAACTATCACACAATTTTTTAAACCCTCTTTATCATTTAATTAACTCAATTTAAATTATGTATTGCAAAAAAAAAGAATATTCATTACAAGAACAAATAAAATGGGTTAAACAAAAATCGAAAGGAATAAATTTTACATCTTTTCGTATGAATAATTGATCTGAATTCTCGCTACGATATAGAAATATTGATAAGTTATGCTTAATAGCTGTGGTTTAAAGTCTATCTCCGTCTGGGCGTGAGGTGAAATCTATATTCTAATGCATGATTTATCCGCCTTCCAACTGTCCTTTCAAAGGTATTTTACTGGTAGCGGTAGCTCAGTGCATCAACTGATGTCACTGCAGCGCCTCTGCCCGGGGAGGCCCCGGGTTTTCGAGTCCTGAAGGCGGCAGGATTTTCGACCCCAGCTTTTCAGCTGGGTCGAATTCAGTCCCCGTCTGGAGGAGAATTCTAGCGCCGGCTGCTCTGATCGGTAGTTTTCCGTGGTTCTCCGATCAACACCAGGCGAATGCCGGAGCAGTACCTACGAAACGGGCCACGGACCGCGCGCGATCTGTCCTTCCCGCTTCCTTGTCCTATCCTCTCCTCTTACACACACACTTACACTAACATGCACCACACATCCATATTCCGGGAGACCGGTCGAGCTTAGACTTGTCCCGGTTGGGGGGGTGCCCTGCTGGTGGGGGAGTCCTGGTTAGGGGAAACCCCATTAGCCGACGGTCGGTGCCGGATCCGCCATTCAGCGGGGAAGATCACCGCATCTCCGAGATAAAAACATGCACTACACTAACGGGGCTAATGACCGTAGCAGTTGACGCGCCCGGAACACGAAAAAAACAATCAAAAAGGGATTTTGTTGAAGTTTTGAAATTTTGTCTTTTAACTCACGACGTCGCTGCGAAGACACTTTCTGCCACTCCGGAAGACGGCGATAGTCCGGCTGCGCCCAAGGTCGAATTAACCTTTCGCGTCGTGAAGTACTTTTCTTCGTCGGTTGCTGCTCGCCGATCTCGCAAAACAACACAGTCCGACGGCGGTCTCCAACAAATATACGCCACTCACTACTTGAATGTCCAAGCGAAATACAACGCAAGACAGTACTGGTTCGTTGGGGCTAAGGTTTATAGCAAAGAAAAGAAAAATGATCCGTTCCAAGGTTGCGGTAAAGAGAGAAACTGGTCTATACCGTCGAAAGGTTCGTGGGAGAGGAGAATTTTCCTTGTGGTGCTGATCACGCCGACCGAAATTCTTCAAAGCGGTTCCTGATTGGGTGTTGAATTTCCGCTACTTGAGTGCGTTCAGAACTTTATTCAGAATATAGAATGTCTTTCCTTTCTGGCGCACCTCCTTGACTTCAGCGGTACTATTACTGCTTTGGGTCTTGTTTACCATTATCGCGCGCTGTTTGAACGATGTAACCGACTTAGATCTGTTACAATATACAATATAAATTTTAAATTATATATGCATAATTATACAAAAATATTAATATAACAATATATAATAATAAAAAAAAATAAATAAATAAATAATTTGGTTGTTTGTGCTGAATGATGTCAATGGCTTCATTCACATGAGTTTCCATTGATAAATAGTGGATAGTTTACATTGTGCAAACTCCAGTGACACTTACTCTGATTGTTACTATATTTAAAAAAATTAATTAAAATAAATAAATAATACAACAGAAACTGACCCTATGTATGTAAGTAATATAAATATCAACACACATTCACCGGAAGTACGTAAATATAAGATTATATACATTTATATCAATACTCTAGATATCTATTAAGGGTAGTTTATTAATAATTTAGTAATACAAATAATTTTAACAATTGTTTTTCCGTAACATGGTCGGGGGGAAAAGGGGAAAAAAGATATAATAAAAAGGAAAATAAATAAATAAATGAATAATGTAAATGAAACGGGGTACGCATGTTTCCCGGGATGGAGTTGCTTAGCACGTGTTCCGACAATACACGTTTTTTCATTCACTTTCTTTCGTGTCGGGCCCTGGTCTGATTTGAAATGGACGTGTGTGCTTCAGCAACTATATTTTGGAATTGGGCTGGAGGCGAACATGATTTTTGACCAGTGTATGTATTAGTAAGGTGTGTACCGTTCATATGACCTTGGCTTATATATACAGTATACAATTTTGTTTTGTTTTAATTTTTTAAAATTTTTATTTTATTTGTTTATTTATTTTTCTTCACGTATGTTCATTATTTTTCTTCATGTCTTCATGTACATATTTTTCGTTCTTGGCATTTTTGTGTTATTTCTAATGTTGTTGTTCAGAAAAGTTGTCTTTATTCCTTGTGATTGTGTTTTTTGTTAGCCCTGATGAAGGAATTAAATATTCCGAAACGTTGGCAAACTAATGTATTTCTTTAAATGACCGATCCCGTGATCCATATCCTACTACTTATTAACGGTCGAATTCTACAATGATTATTATTATTATTATTACTACACTATTATTATTATTATTATTATTATTATTATTATTATTATTATTATTATTGTTATTAAACATCCTCCCGAGTATAACTGGCTGCCACGCAGGGAAACTTATGTATACTGGATTTATTCAAGCTGCCTTTGAAGTAAATCAGCTGTTCGATAATCCCAAACGGAAGGTTGAACGCCACCATAGTGATGTCACTGTAGTGACGTGTAAGGTCCCGACTGAACGGCACCGTAACTGCTAAGGAAATGTCAGCGGCAGCATTAGAAAAATTGCTGTATAGTTGTGAGTATAAGCATTTAAATTAACATTTTATTTTATTTGAGATTATCTTAATTATTTTGGAGAGCATTATTATTTCTTTCACGCAGAAATTAGACGTAAGTTATGCAATTTATACAAATAACGATATTTTTTTGAATTTTGTGAATTACACGTCCCCTTTTATGACTTGCATAAATTAGAAATGAAGAAATATACGTAAACAATTATGACGACATGTGTGTTGTGTAGTGCATGCGAGTATATAAGGAAGGGCTGAGGAAAGGATAAGGAAAAGGAAGGAAAGATCGCGCGCGGTCCGTTGCCCTTCGGTTGGATACTGCTCCGTTTTCGCCTAGTATTGATCGGAGAAACTGCGTAAACTACCTACAAGCAGCGGGCCGCTAGAAATCTCCTCTTGTCAGCGGCTGAATTCGACTTATCTGGCTAGTGTCGATAATCCGGCCACCGTCCGGTCTCTAACCCTAGAACCTCCCAGTCAATCACTGCAGTGACATCAATTGATGCCCTGAGCCATGTTTGCTGGTAATTCTGCGATTGAACTTCCCAACACTCCCGTAGCAGAATACACTCCCTTAAGCCCTGCTTGACGTTATTTATCACCTCTTGGTTCTCTTTCGCAAATTTATAATTGCAAATAACTTACAGCTTTTGGCTATGAATGGCATTCTTAGAGTTAATTCTTCATCTTTGACATATCAAAATGTTGAAAGACATGTAATATATTCGTATTTAAAACATAGAAGTAAAAAAGAATGGGACACAAACCGACTGGACATCTATAATGGTTTTGTGAATAAAAAAAAAGAATGCAACGTAAATGCAAACATGAGGGTAGAAAAATAGTGGTGAATTTTTTAAATAAATTGTAACACGTAAAGAGTACTTTGATGTATAAAGAAGTGGATAATTTAATACATAATCGGAAAGAAACGATGCCATGTTAAAGACGCCATATGCCAAGTCAATTAAAAGCAAGAGGGAAGATAAGTTAAAAAATTCGGCATGAGGATGAGACACATTTGGGAATCATCTGCGCACAGAAGATAGTGGAAAGTGCGTGTTGTGGTGGTCGAAGGCAGAAGACGCTCGTGAAAGCGGAATGTGCCAGCGTATATACGTAGCAATGTAGAAATTTTTAATTATTTCATAAAAGTAGTTGTGACAAATCATTGGGAATTAGGTCGAAAAGTTTTAAAATCCATGCAGAAGCCTTAGAAGGATTTTTAAAGTAATGAGTAAATCCTGATACGTAAATTAGAAACTGGGACATGAATCACAGGATGCAAGAGGTCGGTACACGGTGACAATCGTTATGGGAAAATAATATAGAAGGAATGGAAATGGAACGGCAGTGGTAAAAATGCAGAGTGAGCTAAATAAAAGAAGTGCAAGACATTTCGTAAATTATCGAAAGAAAAAGTTCTGTGTAATAATTTAGTATATATTATAAGTTTACGTAAAATAATGAGTAACTGGTATAGATGCATAGCTGTGCCTAGAACAAACAAGTATATCGATGAATGAATGCTTTTTCTTTATTTCTTGTTCGGCCAGACGCCCTTTCTAGAGCTTGAATACAATACGTAGTTTCACTTTCATAGATTATTACTTTATACAATTTAGCCAGCAAAAGAATATTGTTATAAATGAACGTACAATCAATAATAACTCTTTTACTAATTATTGGTTTTGAACAATTTGAAAACTATAAAATAATAAATTGAATGCACACACTAAAAGAACAAATATTATCGATAATAAAAATAAATTAATGGGTTTTTTGAATTTTTTACATGGATTAGTTTATCGCTTTCCTTTTCCGACTGCAATAATATATAAGATAACGTTTAAATGATTTTAATGAATTTAACTCGACTATCTACGTCTGAAGTGAGGTGAATTCTGTAGCATAATTCTCGCTTCTTTAAACAGTTCTTTTTTTGAGAATTTCTAGTAGATTTTCTGACTCACAAAACATTTCAAGAAAAATTTCCACAGCTTGGAGCGGCGACGGCGACTCCAGATCCTTTCAAGGTCGGCAACCCCTTTTCTTCGAGTGAACACGTGCTCTGGTGAATCGCTACCACAGTCCTTCGAATTTTATACAATCTGATTGCAATATCTCCGCGTAATGAATTTATTACGTGGTAAGCCGGTTGAAAGACAAACAAAAAAAAGCTTTCTGCTCAATCGTCGAAATACGGCTAATTCTCCTCTCCGTCCAGCACGAACAATTGCGGTGTGATCAGATCGGACCCAGCAAAAGAGAGCTTGTCCTAGCGAGGCTTTGCTCTGGGGCCGATATTTTCAGGGTGTTTTTGATTGGTTCTCAATCTCTTGTACGGAGTGCGTTTAGAAACTTTAGTAAATTCTCGCAAAGGATATCATTTACTGCTGGCGCGATCTCTCACGTTAACACTAAAATTTGCAACTTGTTGTGTCTTTACATTCTCGGGTGCTTTTTAAAATCGATGTACCGACATATGAGGGGTTAAAACACCATCACTAACATTGGTAGTCTAAGATAGTTGTTTAATTTTAAAGAATTTTGATTTCAATAAAATGTTTTATGTTTCAATATTAATACTACTAATACTCAAGATGGGTGCTATTTATCTTTATAAAATTTTGGGATGTTTCACTAGGAGTCATAACATTGGGCCTAATTAAATTTTCAGCTAGATGAGAAAAGTTAAGGGAAGAGAAAGAAATTGATATTTTCATTATGTGATTTGTAATTGAATTTAATTTCTATGAATTCTCGATGAACCAAGGGGCTGGAATCCGCCTCCCTATGGCATTTATTCTGCACAACTTGTAATTTCTATTGTGTGGCTGCAGCATTGATTGAAATTTGGCATGCAAAGTTAAATATTGTAATATTACAAATTCGATAACAAAAATTGAAATTTAATTTTTAAAAAGATTTTCTATTGATAAAGGAATAGTTTTATGGTTTTTCCGTATGTTTTATTGTTGCCAAAATTTTAGTTTGAGATTATTTCTTATCTAAAATTACGCCAAATATTTGACAGGTCCATTATTCTATATAATGGCGTTATAAGTAGGAGAATGGAGACATGTGGGGGAATCTAAGGCCTTAGAAGTCTTGCATGAATGTTAATTTGATGAAAGTAGTGATGAAAAATTTAACTTGTATTTTAGAAATGGTATTTGTTTTGTGTGTTTTGTACATATAGTCAGCACAGGTCAGGTAAATTTCATGTGCTCATCAATATTAGTTTTTAATGGAAATTGACAGTCAAGAAAACCTGCAGTAAAAGCTGTAAAATAATAAAAGCTGTAAATTAAAGTGAATAATTAGGAAAATTTTAAAATGCCGATATTATTTTCGTAGACGTTCAAAGGTAGGATATTTGCAAAACCCATATATAAGATATTCACATCATGAGTTCGTAAGGGAGATTTGTATTGCCGCAGTGTCATACATTTTTTTTAGATCTATAAAATACTCCTTACAAAAGAGCATTTTTGTTGAGGAACAGAACTATCTACGGGGGATGACACATTTACAAATTATATACTTTTAATGAGAAGGGTAAGGCATAGAAGGTCTCATTATGCAACCTACACTGAACGGAAGGCATCGAAATAATGGTATGTATTGTTCACTGCAGTAATACACAAAAAATTTACAGAAACAACTCTCCACCAACATAACACTCAATGCTCCACTTCCAATGGGAAAAATTAATTGAGCGCGTGTACTTGCAGAGTCGGTTTGGCAGGATCAATGAGTTCACGGTCGCTGCCACGGCAGTGAACGCTTGTCGGGAAAGGGAAAGCCTTCTCAGCCGACGAGTTTGAGAATGATCTGGCCCAGTCCTCTGCGCCTCGACCTTTAGACGACACCGTAAAATTTTCTAACGTATTCTTTCGGATATATTTATATGCCTCATGTATTTGTTTTTCATTGTTAAATTCACAATTTTCCAAATTCAAGTGATCGAGAACTAATGCTATGATATAAACTATAGATTGTTGGGTCTTTATTTAGCTACATCAAATAACAGAACACATTAATAAAATGTACAATTAACTCAGAAACAGACAGTTTAATTAATTACTTATTCATTCTCATTATTGACAAAGTTTATTTTATTTTATTTTCATGACATTTAATAATAAGCTTCTTTACCCATCCGTAGAATATCATTACTTCATCAATCAACTTTTATTCAGTTTACATTATGATCAACTTGTTTTGCAACGACGACGTCGAGAACAACATTGATCGTGGTGTTTTGGAAAGTTTTTTAGGATAATATAAACAAAATCGTCCTTGCAGTTAGCCCTTTCCTTATCTTTCAATTGCGTTTTTCTTTTAGAATCGTTGCTTATAAAATATAGTTGTACCTGCAAAATAGAAACCTTTTGAGTGCCCTAAAACGAAAACTTTTAAATGATTTCTACGATTTTTATGTATATACGAGAACTGACATTTTTTCAATTTAAGTATTCTAAATTTCTTCAATGTAAGTATTCTAATATTGTAATCATCAATGTAAGTATTTCCAAGTGTGTTTCATACAAATTTCATGCATCGCTTAAAGCAACCATCTGTGGACAAACCGTCATGCCTAAAACGTTCGCCTAGCTATTGTCAATATTTTCAAGTTGTCTCCGCCTGGTCTGGGGAAATTCTGTAATACCCTCTTGTTTCGATAACAGTTTCCAAAACTTGATTGCAAATTTTGTTCAACAAACAACTCGTTAAACTGTATCGAGAGCTCAACACCTGTAAGGTTGGTTTCAAAATGCCTGTAATGTATTTGCTATTAAAACTAGCTGTGAGAGACATCTTACTCCACAAGCGGACTCATACATATCAAGACGTGGTATTTATTGAATCAATCGCGATCGAAATGTTGAAGTGAAGATCACATAAAACGAGAAGAATAAGTGATTCACGCAATACCAGATAGATCATCACTTGACTGAAATGACGGCACGATCCGAAGATGTTTAATCAATGAACAAAATGTGGGTGAATTGTTAATGAAATATCATGGCCCAGAAACGAAAGTAATATTTTTTCTTTTTGCGTGGCGGAAATTTTTAAACGCCCTCAGAAACATTAAAATTATCGATGTATATGGATAAATAATAATAATTAATAATAATAATAATAATAATAATAATAATAATATACATTCAAATTGAAAAGTGGATAACTAGAAATAATTTCGTATTCGACATTTCGAATTTGGTTCGCCGCCGCAGGTCAGTTTACACGCCGCAGGCGACTTAAGATTTACTTCATTTTTTTACTCATTCTTCATTTGTATGATGATGAAGATGTAGACTGAATAGAAACACAATAACTCAGTACGAAAATCATATTTCCATGTCTCAAGGAAAATATGCTAGTAATCTAAAGGCAGAATTTCACAAGACAACGGCTGAAAATCAGAGAATTAACCTTGAATGGACGTCCTGGCAGCACAGGCGACAATCGTTGCAACCAAAAATAAATTATTTTCTTCAGAATCACCTCATGCACTTTAGTCATGAAAAACAATAGAATAAACACGTAAACCAAAACTAACTAAAAATAGCAACAAACAATAATTTGAGAATGCCTAAGCACCGAGACATACAGACCACAACGACTGCTTTGATGGTTCCCCGCGCGGTCGCTGATGTCGAAAATCGAAATTAAATGTCAAAATTCAAAATTGAAGCTTGAAAGTGACAGGATTGTGCGTAGAAATATAGTTATACGTAAAGTACTATTTTCTAAGTTGCTGAATACAAATATTGCAACGAAATTCAAAACCGCTGCTTTAGAAAGATATGAGTTTACAGAATAAAGACATTATTTAGAGAGAAATGTGATTTAAGAGAGTATTTTACTTCTTGGCTCATTGATTTACTTAACGTATAAAAAGTAAATAATCGTTATGGTGTCATAGCATTTCATTTTTTCCTGTGCTCTGGGATCTCTACCTTCCTTTTCCTACACTATTTTTTAAATTGAATTATGAAAAAAGGGAGTTGTTGGTAACATTTGATATATTAATTGATCATATTAACTCAACTAATGTTCTCTTCCTTGAAAAGAAACCTTTACAATTTGTCATTCACACTATAACTTAATTGCGTTAGAGAGACACTTTTATGGCAATTTTGATTCCACATCCTACATACCGATATTGACGGAATATCTTGTCAAAAAAACGAGATGATTTTAGAATATCTATGCAAATTCTAAATATCGTTGGGCATTTGTATATATTTTCATTAATTTTACATAAAGGGAAAGTGGCAGTGAAAAGAGACACATAACGTAAGAAGTGGATTTACTAATGACTGGAGACTCCCGGGAGATCCAAACTGAGCATGAAGATCATGACACCGGAAAACAAAGATCACTTCGATGTGTCACGGGAAGTCACATCCAAAAAACATGCCGTCATTCAAGCTCAAAAGGGTCGTCGAAAATGCAGCTGACACACATTTCTCGAAAAATTATTTACAAAAATTATTTGAGGTAACTATACTCACAAATGCGATAATGTAAAGAAATGTCCGTAGAGTAAATATTGACGACATAAGAAATATTTTTGTTTAATTTAAAAAACAACAAAAAATTATACATCACAGTTGTATTTATGTCGTGTTATTATGTCCATTTAGAACTATTCGTACAAAAAATTTAAATCCAAAATCTGGAACCCTTTTCGAGAAAACTACATTTGAGCGTTTCCGAGAATGTGGAATTTGGAGCTAGATACATTTACAACAGTATAATTACTTTATAAACAATATTATAAGTTATATGTGTATATTTATGTGTTCACTCAATTGCCACCCATCTGTCGGGAATCAATGCTGTACAGACCTTATTTCGTCGACACTTATTTATTGAAAAATATGACATGTTATTGAAAAAATGGTCAACTGTAGTTTGAGATAACATCAATAAGTTCACTTTTACACCTGAGGACTCCTAGTCTTGTTTCACGACAAGAAAACCCCGAATCCTTCAAGCACACCAAAAGCTTAATGCTGTGGCACGAATTAATATTGTTTAATCATTCCAAAAAGGTATATCGTTATTTTTTTATTAAAAGAAATTATCGAAGAAAAATCAAAAACTATACTGAGAAATTATTTTGATTAAGGGCATTTTGCTTGATAAAAAAAAAAATATATTGAGGCAGGAATACCGCAGGAAAAAAAATATAATCTAAATAATACATGACTAACATTGTTACGCTACATTGGTTAGAATTCAGCCGTATTATCATAAAAAAATTAGGCACTTTATCTTAAAATGTACTTCACTTATAGTCAAAGTGTTTTCAAACGGAAACAAAAAGAATTATAGAAAAATAATTTAAATACTTTTTAATTTAAAAAAAGACAAGAATCAATAAATTCGTCTGTTTCGAGCAACGGTAATTTACGAGATCGTGGGGACGACAAAATGATTGAAATAAAGTTCTGGAGCTAACGTAGTGTGCTAAATGTCTTCCAAACGAGATTTGATAAGTCAGAATTCGAACGCGCACGTTAAATTTTTGCTATTATGACTAGGTTTTTGGTCGATTCAACTAGTGTGCGGCGACCTAACTTTTCAGCTAGGTCGAATTCAGTCGCTGTCTGGAGAATTTAGCGACCGGCTGTCTAATCGGTAGTTTTCCGTGATTTCTCTGATCAACACCAGGCGATTGCCGGAGCAGTACTAAAACGAGCCGCGCGCCCCTTTTCCTTCGTCTTCCTTGTCCTATCCTCACCCTTACACACCACACTAACATGCACTAATTACCACACATCCCGGGGAGACCGGTCGGGACTTAGAACTTGTCCTGGCTGGGGCGGTACCCTCTGGTGGGGGGTCCCTCGTTGTGGAAAACGCCGTTAGCTGACGTATGTCGCCGCCGGATCTGGCCACCCAAAAGGGGGAAGACTACTGCCATCTCTCGAGCAAGAACACGCACTGTACTTACGGGGCTAATGATCATATTAGTTGACGCGCCAGGAATCACTAACAATCAATGAATCAATAATTTCCAAATTAGTCAATTTCCATTTTCAAAGTATTTTAATATCCTCCAAGTATTTTATGGTTTCTCTCATTTTGCTTTTTTGCTAAGTAGTGCGAAATTCGAAACCAAGAGAGTGAATATTGAGAGAAGAAAATATACCTCTATTTTCTGAAAGAGGTACTCATCTTTTATTTTTTAATCTCACGCAGATCTTTTATTGATCTCGAATTAGATCGCGTTCAAAACATTACAAGACGTAATCAAAAATACATAAATGTAACTTCCATTTAAGTTTGATGATATTTAAATATTACCGACTACTTTTTGAACGTTAACATTTGGGGAAAAATTTATTTAAAAAAATTAAAAATCCTGAAAAAATTAATGCTAAAAATAAAAATGTATTTGAGATATTTTTTAAACAATATATCCAACAAACTCAATGATTGATATAATGCATTTTAGTATCCGATAGCGTGGATAATTACAGTAGGAATTTTTTTGTAAAAAGTATTTTTTAATGGAGAGTCATCTATTTGAGACAGGCAAAAACTTGCCGTCATAAAGAAAATTGTTTTTATAAATAACAAGACCCAATGAAAACAAAATATTATGAGTAAATGGTGGTGATACATAGGGTTTATTCTCGTCAAATTGTTCCGTTTCAAATAATGCAATACAATAATAAAGTAAACTGCAACATTAATTTTTAAAATTTGCATAATGGAATTAATTTGGGTTTAAACCAAATTAGAAGTCGTCTGAAGCTCACGGCTGCAAACATTTCTTTTCTTCCGATATAATTTCGGTGTTGATTTGTTGATAGCACGTGTTGGTTGGTAAAAGTAATCATATTTATCTGCCTGGTTTATGAATATTTATGCGGGATAATTTTTTAAAATTTTGTATTTTACTTTACGCAAACTTATTTTTTCTGGCTGTGGGCCATTACATTTTCAATTATATTTGTGTACCTCATCATGTAGAAAAAATATTTATAGCGATGTTTAAAAATTCTGCATGGACAACCGTAAACCTCTGTAATACATATTTTGACTGGCTAGGAATCGTAGTCATGAAGCATCTGATTATGATATAAATTTTAGTAATATAGTGTTACTATTTGTATAAGGGAAATGTCCTCTAGTATTTATTAAATGCTTTCAGGTTATTTAAACAATCTAAAACATGTATAAACTCTGAATATCTTTTACTTCCAAACCAACAATCGAATTGAAAGTGTTTATTTCAGTGTAGGAACTATTATATAATATTTATTTCGGTGCAAAAACTATTTTGGAACATGTTCAAGCACAGGATTCATCACATTGTCTCTGGAGTGCGTATCAGTCGCTCTCGCCTCCCGGCAGATGGCAGCGGCGAAATGGGAGTGACCTAACCTGCGACAAATGCAAAGGTCAGCTGACGCTCTTGGCGAACTGAGATAAAGAGGTTTCAAGTTTTGAACCTGAGTTTGAGTTCAATAAATGTCGCGCGATCGTCAAAGGTATTGTACTCCACAGAGTGACCTAAAATACAGTGCTTATCCATATTTAAAATTAATCAATTTTTGGTGACAAAGTAAGCATTTCACATCCCTCCCACCTTTAATGTCGTCGCTTTTACTTTTCTTATCGGCACGCCGCGGTGTGCCAGTCGTTTCGGCTCTGGAAAAGTCTTCCTAATGCTGCATTTGATGAGCCCGCAAAGAGAAGGCCGATTCAGTTCTCACATGCAGCCTCCTCATATGGCTCAAAGTTTAAGTATGCTTTAAGGGAACTTCTCGAAAAATGACGGTTTTTAAATATCTTACAAAAGCATTAATAAATTTAAAAAATATATTTACGTAGTAAATAATTATTTCATAATTCATTTTAGCAACAAAACTAAGTGTTTGTGTCTATACAACGAAAATGGAATATCACATCATTGCCTATCTATAAATCACACGTGTTAGTTCAATTTGAATCGTCATCTTATGTATAATTATAGCAACTTTTATTGAATAATTTTAACTCGAGATCAGAAATTATGAATATCTATATTTTTATGAGGTGGGTGTACTTTTTGACTGAACCTTTCGTATATTTCAAGCAGATGTTAGGCTGTAAAATGAGCTTAGTGGTAATATCTTCTTTGGTATTAATATATTTAAGTAACTGTAACTCAGGTACACGAGAACAAAAATGATAATTGAGAATGTACTTGTACTTTTCAGTTGTGTTAATTTCTTCAAATCTTTCCATAAATGTTGCTCATGAACAAGCTTTTCACAATAGTTTGAGAACTTTGGTCTAGATTAGGAATGCTTCAATCTGATTCACATACTCAAATTATCAACTTCAGAGGAATCTTAATTTTACTTTTCAATTTCATTTCAATGTTTAATTTGTATCTGAAAGTGCTTTAAATGACTTCAAATGAAGTTTTCCGAAAACTCAAGAGATTCCTGTGAAAAGCTTCAAATTCTGCATTTACATTAACGCTTAAGCGCCATTTTCTTAAAAACAGTTCCAGACTTTTCAATGAAAATTGACATTTAGGACGAGACTTTACTCTTATTTAATATTCTTAAAGTAATATTTCAGTTCTACTATTAGGAAACCGAAAAGTTGAAAAAATTTCAAAGGAATATTCAACTTTGAGCGGCGATAGATTGTTGCTGACAAGAAAATGGGCAAGACCTTAAAGCCAGTCCACACCAAGAAAATTAGAACACTTAACTACGAGAAAGTCTGTGCCATTCTGTAGCACAACTAGTTTTTTTAGAATTTAATAAATAATAATTATAATCAACAATATTTCAATTCTGAATCGACAAAAGTACTACAATAATTGTAAAGTTGTTCCTACTTTAAATGCAAAACACTCCATAATAAAATGAATCACAAATATTTACAGTAGTATGTAATGGATATTCTAGAACAATTTATATCACAAATAAAGAAATTATGTTTTATAAGTGTTAGTTAATAGTTGACTATACTTTTTAGATTTATATGTAAATAAAGAAATCGAATACATCAGGTATCAGGTAACAGCCCACAGCAAAAAATGCACATACACACATGTAGTACATTTTTTACAACACAATAGTCGACATTAATATATGTACAGTTTTTCAAGCATTAAAATAAAAACAATTTTAAGTGACACGTAAAATACTCTATTAGATTCTATTGGATGCTGTACTGAGCATAAAAATATTTTAACAATTATATTTATGCAATAGTTACCATTTTCCAATGTAGTTCAGAAGATGAAATATGTCTGTAACAAGTAGCACCAATTATATTTCAGTAAAAATGCACATACACACGTGTAGATGGATAATACTAATAATTGTAAAACGAATGGTTTTGTCGTGTAAAGATAAACATTTTCCTTCTTTGAAAAATTTAAAGGAAAAATAATATAAATTAAAATTTAAAACTTACCGTTTTATCACAAATACGGCATAGTATAATGCTACCATCGGTGGTGTAGCAAGAATATTCCGTCACCCACTGACGAAGTAGTGAAGCTTTATTTGCTCCTGTTTCGTCATTGTAGTTTTAAAAATACCTAAACTATCGTACGCACAACCAACTCTTGCTACAGTGCAACTGCTACTGAACGGAATCTTCAGCGGAAGCGATCAAATAACCACACAAGCGAAACGAAAAGACGCCCTATCGTTTTTCTCGAAGATCAGCAGCATCATCACACTGACCTGACTTAGTGGATTCACAGAGGATGGAATACTTGCTGCTAGCTGGTGTAGGCACGTGAGGATGTGAAGTGTCCATACGAAAGATATTGCCCACTGCGATAAACTTTCTTTGTAGTATTAAAAAATGCATCATTGCATTATTGCATGCTTGGCGCCTCCTAAAGTCAATCGACCACGTTTTCAAATCATATCTGGTATTTAGGAAATAAGGAAATGGAGAAAAATCTATTGGTATACTTTTAGGAATTCTCTCATATTTTAAAATATAAAGACGTGAACTGAAGGTTTCGTATTCATTCGTCACATTGGACCATGACCTATTTTCTGACACAGCGTTGTGTAATAATAATAATATATAAAAAGCAAAAAAGTCCAAAAGGCATTTAAGTCCATCCAAAAAAAGTCCTAAAAAGGCATTTAAGCAAAAAAAAGCAAATATAAGCATTATAAAATTTTGTCATATGTCATCATGTGTCATGATTCGTGCACATATATTATCAGCCTTTAAATAAGTTCGCTAGGAAAAAATAGGCATTTCCCTTAACATCCGATGTCTAATCATGACATTTTACTTTCAAAATTACTTCCTTCATATGGAATCCGTGGTATTGCCTAGATTGCTTGTGTTCGTACCTTGAACAACGATCTCAGAGAGTGGAAATACTTTACTGGATTGATGGAACATTACGTACGCACCTTTCCGACTCTTTGCCCATTGCACGTGGAGTTCCTCAAGGATCGATTTTAGGCCTTATTCTGTTCCTACTTTACGTAAACGATATGCCCTCGACGATTCGAAACGGAAGAACGGTTCTCCTTACGGATGATACGAACATCCTTTGCAATAAAGAAACCGTAAATGTACAATATCAGATGTTTCAAATTGGTTTCGGAATAACAAATTAATACTAAACGAAAAGAAAACGGTTTTAATGCAGTTTTCCATTTCGAATAAACCATTCTGTGCTCCATTGAAAATGAACCGTGTACCATTGACTGATGTTAAGGCAACAACATTTTTAGGTCTCTCAATTCAGTCAAACCTTAAATGGAACGTCCATTTAAATTAATTGAACACAAAATTAAGTTCATTATGCTACGCGTTCAGAATTCTTGCAAATTCAGTCAGCCTTCATACTGCTCGTTGTGTATATTTCGCGAATGTTCATTCCCACCTGAGATATGGCAATATTCTAGAAATACATCTATATTTTCCAGACTTTAGATTACAAAACGAATTGTACGAGTAATAACCAAATCCCACCCACGTGATCTGGCGTAAGCCTCTTCATTAATCTAGAATTTTACCATTACCTTGTCTGTTGATTTACGAATCAGTGGCTTTGTCAAAATGACTGTTAAGGGCGGGAATATTTTCAGAAAATGCCGAAGTCTATTACTATAACACTCGACGTAGAAATCATATTCACCAGGTGACAGTATCAACAGCTCATTACAAAAAATGCACATACAATACATGTACATTATTTTACAACACTTTGCCAGATGACATTAAACGATTAAATTCGATAGCAAAGTTTAAATCCCAAGTGAAATCGTTTCTGCTGCATAACTGTTTCTATACTATTAGAGACTATACTGAATATCACAAGGAAAGTAATATTAATTTTAACAATGATATTTAATGTATTATTTACCATAGACTGTATAATTATAAACAATATGTAACAAGTATTGTATCGCAGCCTCCGGGTCAATGACCCCCATCTTGATCAGGTTTTTCGTCCAGTTTCCCTGATCCATCGAGCAAATGCTGAGATGGCCCCTTGTTTTGCTTCTGGACATAAATGCAACTTCATTGACTCTGCACGTCTTCTAGAATTCTGTGGGAAATATAGTTATTCGAATTCTCGTTTCCATGTTGTCACGGCAGGAAGTATTATTCGGAAGGACAACATGGATAAGAGCCCAAAATTATTGCTTATTTATCCTTGAAAATATATTTTCTTACATGGGAGCTTTTTTTTAATTCAAGTAGTATATGACAGTGTAGGGATCTCAGAATTTTGAAAATGTGCACACAATTCACTTCTCCCCATAGCACGTCATACGTAATTTTAACTGTTTTTTGACGTAAAATAAATAAATAAAACCTCCAACAACCAATGTGCACAAGTACATTATACCAAAAGGGTACATTCTCTTTAGGTATACAATTCTAGAACAAATTACCAAAAAACGTGAAAAACGTAACAGGATTATACAACTTCAAGAATAAACTCAAACACGTCCTTGGGCAAAAACCTTTTTTATAGTGTTCAGAAAATCCTCAATAGCCAATATGTGCAATGTGATTTCAGGTGCTGCAGTAGGACTAGGTAGAAAAAACCTGGCCAAAACCTATCTCCTTCTCCTCACCATTTCAATATTTAAACATGAAATATACTAATTGTTAAATTGTAAGTAGTTGTTACCTTAATTGATATCATGTTCTGTTATTATTGTTATTAGTATTATTGTTATTATTAATAATATAAGTAGTAGCAGTTAAGTCACTAGACCAAGTAAATGTTATTTTAAAAATGAAACAGTACAAATCCTGAAATGTTAAAATATTTTAAATTAAAATATGTTAAACTGTTTTGCTACTAAATAATATCTTACTATATAATATTTTAATCTATCTGTAATAAGTATTGTAATATATAGGGCTAATGACTAGAGGCTAATGACCATCTCAATCTTTTTTTTTTTTAATATATATTTGCCTTTTCCCTGGTCCTTTGAGCAAATGCAGAAATGGCCCCTTGTTTTGCGTCTGGACAATAAATGTAACTTCTCTGCACTTAAGATGATGTGTGCAATTGTACTCCCTCCATATACATCACATTTGACTCATCATACATGATTGTAATTGTATATGTGACTCAATAAAGTATTATTATTAATAGCAAATTAAAACCTAATGTATTTTTAGTATGTATTTAAATACTTATTTGCAAAGTATTTTGGCTAATTTTACTATTAATACAAACTAAATTTAAAGTTTTTTGCCCAGTCCTGTATATTTAAGGTAATATCAATTTTCAATACATATGTATTTCGCTACATAGTTGAAACTAGTAAAAATAAACACGATTATTTCTAGTGCGGTGTATTGCAATGACAGGAGAAAAATATTTAGTTCTCCCTAATTTGCTTTTTTTTATTTTTACGATAATACTAATTTTCGAAATTTATTTAATAAGTTATATAGCTGAAACAAATGCAATAGTTTTCATCAAAGTATAATAGCCTTGGAGGTAATCATGTTTAATAGTGTGTTTTCCTTGCTGAAAGTAATCTCTTATCCACATGCTCCTCTCTCTTTTTCTCTTCTTTCGACCGATTATAAAATAAGCTACCGAAATTGCCGCGCAAATAGCTGGATCCGTTGTACAGAACATATCTGAAGCGCCGTGTGGACAGGGCAGCGCACGTACGCTATTTATTTATTTATTTTATTTATTTTAGGTCAAAAAAACAGTTAACAACTGCGTATGACGTGCTATGGGGAAAAGTGAATTGTGTGCACATTTTCAAAATTCTGTGATCCCTACCTAAGTCATATACTACTTAAATTTTGCATTTTGAAAGGGAGAAAAAAAACAAAAACTCCCATGTAATAAAATCTATTTTCAAGGATAAATAAGCAATAAATTTTGAATTTTGAAAGGGAGAAAAAAAAACAAAAAAACTCCCATGTTCTAATAAATGGTTTCCGCTCTGTTGAACGTTCGTCTTTCACTTTGGGCATGGCAATTTTATTACCTCTCTTACGCTGCCACTACCAAAATCGGTTACCACAAAATCACATACGCCACCATTTAGAACTATTTAAGGGCTAATTAATTATACGAAAATTAATTTTTGCGTAATTAATGGTGAGCTAGCGGAAGACTACGCAGGATCTACCACAATTAGTTACCGCAAAACCAAATATGTCATATTGTAGAGCGATTTAATTGCTAATTAATTACGCAAAAAAATTATTTTTTCTCTTCAATGTTTTGCATAATAAATGGTGAAGCTAGCGAAGATTACGCTGGATCTACCACAATTGGTTACTACAAACCAACATGCCATCTTATAGGAACGATTTAATTGCTAATTAATTACGCAAAATTTAAATTAATTGTTCTTCAAACTTTCGAGTAATTATTTGTGAACTGCCGAGCGCGCCTGCAGCAGCCGGCTGGTCGACCTGCTGGCCGCGTGACGTCACGGGTAAGGGTAGCCAGCGAGCGCGCCAGACAAGCACCCTGTGGAGAGGGTGCTGACCAGACCACCGGCACGGCCGCCCGCTCGGCTGACAAATTTAAATGAAATATACGAACAAGGCGAGTGCTCACTTCCATATTGAAAAAAATTGTTCCATTACTATTTGACTCCTGTCCTCAAATGCTGACTGATTTTTGTAGGTCATCACATATGTTTGTTGACGTCATGACATTGTTGACAAGAAATATCTATATTCATATCCCTGTAAAATATTAAATTTCAAACAATCTGCCATCCCCTTTTCCAAATAGTCTTCCTTATTTCTTAAATACATGTAATGACAGTGTTGTCGAAATATTTGTTTTTTAAATCACTGTAGTTTTAACTAATTGGAGTTGATGTACGTAATCCACAAAACAGAGATCTGGTTTGAGCCCTGATATAATAAGTAGGCATTATGAATCGTTGACAATGTTGTAAAGTCTTAAATAAAAGCAAACCAATTTTTCAAAGAACTAGTAGAATTAAAATCTTACTACAATCTAGTAAAATATCAAGATGAGTAAAGTAAAAATATACATAATAATGAAAGCCAAATATTAAATTAAGTATTAAGTATGTTGGCCTTTTTTTTAGAGAGTGGTAAGTAGAAACACAAAAAATATGTAATTACATTGAAATACGGTCTCTAGTGATGAGGATCTACGAAAATCAGTCATCATTTGAGGACTGGAGTCAAATAGTAATGGAACTAATGTTCGAAAGAGAATGTTTACTCTCCATAATAATTAAATATCGACACATGTCCAAAGAGGCGTCGTTCGCATTAGCGATTTAAAACTAGCAGATGCTACAAAAAATGTCAAAAATTCAAACCTTGATTTATAAATAATATCACATAGGCAATGTTTTGCGATATAGCCCGACACAATTAAAACAATACAGTTTCAACAAAAACTTGTATCGATATCACGGTTGTTTAACGTACTACGATTGAATCAATTCTTTTCCAATATATCGTACACGCTTATGGTCATTCAGCGATCATCTGCAATGTACTTGGACGACCTTCATTAACATAACAAAATATTGGTATAATGTTCAATACTGAAGTCGTGAAGTCTCCGCCAGTTCGTGTATTTCATTTAAATTTGTCAGTCAGCCGGGCGGGCGGCGGCGGCCTGGCGCGCTCGCTGGATACCCCCTCACCCAGACGTCACATCGGCCAGCCTGTCGGCCGATCGCGGCTGCGGCCGTTCAAGCACCACTACTCGGAAGTTTGAAGAGCAATTAATTTAATTTTTGCGTAATTAATTAGCAATTAAATCGCTCTATAAGATGGTATATTTGGTTTTGTGGTAACTAATTGTGGTAGATCCAGCGTAATCTTCCGCTAGCTCACCATTAATTACGCAAAAACTTGAAGAGCAAAAAAATTAATTATTGCGTAATTAATTAGCAATTAAATAGTTCTAAATCGTCGCGTATGTGGTTTTGTGGCAACCGATTTTGGTAGTGCCAGCTTAAGAGAGGTAATTTTATTCCCGTGACGCACAGAAAAGACGCATCGTGTGGACGCGCCATATGATCACGTCAGTGGCATGCATTCCAGGTAGATATGCTGCGCCTACCCTGGAGAAAAGATAGTTAAACGTAATTATTATATTTTGAAATCACCATTTACGCCATAGAGAATTAAACTTGGTTTTTAAAATTCTGCCACGTAATGGTACACTGATTCGCGTAGGCGCGCGATCCTTCATTGAGTCCTTCACCGCTGTTGCTGACAAAGACAGAAAACGGTTGAAAGAGACGGAGGTAATGGGCGCCGCAACCCGGCCCGAACTGAGCATGACGTTGTTCACCGTCTAAATACAGTTCGCGCGCGCGCTCTTGATTTTCTGGAAGATCTGTCTGGTTGTATGCAGCACGCTGGTAAGCGCCGCCACCCGTGGCCACTGCAGCGGCATGCCGCCCAGGCTGGCTCTGAATTGAGCTTGCAGATGTGTTCGCATGCCTACGAGTCGACAGACTGGTGTAAGCGCCGCCTACCAAGTAATGCCATGGTCTTTTTCTTGTGGATTTATTTGATCTGTGCGTGTTATCCACAATGTGCATATTATTTTTGGGTGCACTGCCTTTTAGTGTTACATAACGGTAAGATACTGTGCTATGGCAGAAAATACATTTATAATTGAGGATATTAAAAAAATATATTCGGTTGTACTTTTGTGGAGAAAAGTGAATTATTCGTATAGTGAGGCCTGTTCCAGAACAAGTCTTCAGGTTTTTACGCAAAGAAAAGGGAATGGAGCATCTCCGCTACTCCTCAAAATATGAAAACACCAGTTGGTTAATTGGAAACAGGAAACTAATAATTTATTTTGCTGGGCCATAATCAGTGTGTTCCCATGTTCGTAATGTGAGGAATAAAGAACGTTATAACATTTCGCACAGTCTCTCAAAAACAATCACAAAAATAATCAATAACAGTCTGTGTCCACTTATTCAGTTGGCCAGTTTTGAAGTTTCAGCATTGAAATTTAAATTGATCTATCAGATGTAACGCAACATAATTACATCGAACGAATAAAGTCATATTAAAATCTCTGATTGACGCGACAATTTTTTTTCAATGTAGGAATTGCCTTTCGGAAGGCATCGTAAAAATGAGTTTGTTAGCAAAGGCTACGTTGATCGAACTTCTAAATTTGTTGAGTAAGTATGTTACGACCTTACAACAATACTTAAAATTTGCCAAAACATTTCAAGGCACTTCTAAAAGAATTCAAAATGATTTTATTTTTGCAATTAGTAATTTCTTGAGCAAATCTATTAAAGAAAATATTTCCATGGCTCAGCATGTTGCAAGTGTTTTAGATGAAATATAAATATAGATAAATATTGATGATAAAATATAGTCATTGATCAAATGCTATGTCGTGGGGGAGAGGGCAGTGCAAAGGAAGCTTCTTAAGAGTTGTGAGTGTTGCCAAATAAGCACGAATAATAGTGTCTCTTATTCGGGATGAAGCGTTCATTACGTTCCGAAAGAAAACTTACGGGTTTTTACATGTGAAGCGTTCAAATGGCAGAGGTTGATAATTGACTTTTGGTTCACTGATAATTGTGGGTGCTTATGGGAGGACTAGCGTTATTCCAGAAGACGCAATAATAATAATAATAATAATAATAATAATAATAATAATAATAATAATAATAATAATAATAATGAATAAATGGCGTACAAATGTACGATTCCAAGGTAATATCTTGGGAAAAGCTGATGTCCGAAAAGGTATATTTCAGGTCGATTCCCTATCAGCACTATAGTTTTGCCTAGCTCTAAACCCACTATCGACTCTCTTGAATAACACTAAATGTGGCTATAGACTGAACATGAAAAACACAAAAAGACTAACCCATTTACTGTACATGGATGACCTTAAGCTCTACGCCAAAACGCATGATAAATTATAATCGCTTATAAGTGTAGCAAAAATGTTCAGCTATGGGATCGGGATGAAGTTCGGTCTTGATAAATGTGGTATAATAAATATTCATAAAGGAAATGTACAAAACACAAACCAAATTTTCTGTGATATTAAACAGATACCACCTGAAGAAACTTATCGCTATTTGGGAAATCCTCAGAACCATCGACTGGACCATAATCGTATCAAGGAAGAACTTCGAATAAAATATCAAAAGCGGCTAACAAAGTAGTTAAACATTTATTAGGGGGTAATCTGATTTCAGCTATCAACACCTGGGCTGTGCCGTAAGATATGAATCGACACCGCCATTCTATAAGTACACCCCTCCTCCAGTACTGGAAACAAGTTCCACCCTTTTGTACTGGAACAGACCAGTTTTAACTGATCATACTGTCGATTACAATAGGCCAGATATTCTCCTTATAGATAAAAAGAAGAAAGAAGGAGTAATAATAGACATCGCAGTACCATTATCCCACAACATGAAACAGAAAGAAATAGAAAAAATTTCGAAGTATGAAAACTTATCTTATGAACTAAAACATGTTTGGAAATTAAATGCTACCAAAACATACCCACTCGTGATATCGGCGGAAGGCCTGGTCAGTAAAAACTTCCTTAAAAACTTAACAGAACTTAAACTACCCAAAAACGTTCTGAACATGGGACAGCGCGCAGTTTTGCTGCAAACAGCCCATATTACGATATGAAAATTTTTATCTTAAGTCCAGATATAAGATGAAGTTGTTCTTCTGTGACCGAACCTGTCCCCAAAACAGCTCTGGGGAAGGTGAGCATTTCTACCTGCAAAAATAGCTGAGAAAACGTAGGATGATGATGATGATGATGATGATGATAATAATAATAATAATAATAATAATAATAATAATAAATAATAATAGTATTTTTGATATAATGATTCAATTTAAAATGTAGAGAACTCAATAAATTTTCGTCATGTCTTCCAAAATAGGCTCCAAATCGCACTCTTGCTTACCCAGTCAAATTGGTCACGGCACGCCCCTGGATCACGTATTCTGAATCTCTGTACTTGAGTTTTTCTAACGTGGCAGCTGAATCTCCAAGATGGAACCCGGCACGACATTTTAAATCATTCTCAGTCGTGCCGCTTGATGCGGTCACGATCATGCGACATCTTGCGGCAGGACCAAGAAAGACGCAAAAAGTCGTGCCGAATTCCGCCTCTGAGATACTACCTTCAGCCGCCTCGTTATAAAAACCTAAGTACAACATGTGAGAGTTTCTTTGAATACATTCATGCAAACTCTGTGAACATTTAGAAGCCAAGCCGGCCGCGTTCCGTGGTGTGCAGACTTCTTGGTTCCGTGTCAGGCAGTACTTTGCTTTGTGTTGGTGTGCAGTAGTTGCCGTTGATGAAGTGAGGGTGAGGATACAAGCGTACACAGAACGTGTCAGCGTGTTGTGGCGTGCCGAGTGTGAAGCGGTATTTTGGCGCGAAGATTGCGAGCGCTTGTTCTCGCGAAACTTGTGTTCATTGGTGCCGGAATCTGTATTTTCCTGAAATGGCAGAGGAACAGGTAATGTATAAGAGATGAACGTGTGACGAAGGCTATGTTATTATAGAAATTAAATGGTATTGTTTTTAACTCTTACAGACTGAAACTGTGGAAAGTCGCGATGATTCTCTTAATGAACATGATCCGCATTATGAACCCATCATTTCACTTCCTGAAGTATGCATTCCGACAATGGAAGAGGAGGAGCTTGAAATGATAAAACTGTAAGTGCGTGCTTATTTAGTCTTGTTTACTTCATTCGTTATTGTTATTAATGATGTAAAATTTTACAGTCGTGCCAAACTCTTTCGGTATGACAAAAATGAAGTGCCTCCAGAATGGAAAGAGCGTGGTACTGGCGACATAAAACTGCTTAGGCACAAAGCGAAGAACTCCGTGCGAGTGGTGATGCGCCGTGATAAAACCCTGAAGCTTTGTGCCAATCATTACGGTGAATAGATATTTTGCATTATTTTACTTTTCGTATTCTTACAAATCCCAAATTATATGTTGATGTTCCTGTATATTATGGTTGTAAAAGATTTGGTTTTTAAAGTTGCTTATTAATTGGCCTCCATTTATACACAAACAATTGTTTATTAACGTTTGTGTTAACTGTGAAATTATTGACAATTTGGAAATGCATTTAATACAAAATTCCTAAGGTTGGAGTTTTTTTTATTGTAAGATTCACTTTTAAACACAGTTAATTATATAAAGGCCTGTTCCTATTCCCATAGTATAATTCTTGTATTAGCATTGCATAATCATGATCGTTATGATACAGCTTTATCATAGTACAAGTGTTTGACCAATCACAAAGAAGTTAGCAGTTGACAAATAATCATTTATTGGTCTTTATTCTATTAAATGTTTTGTTGGATTGATTAAATTACTGTGTAGAGACAACCTGTGGAGTGGCAGTGGAAAATCACGCATGCCCTCCCCTGTTTCTGAAACTCGGAAGAAAATCTGAATACTGAATCTTCCTACAGGCAACTTTATCAATAATTGAGCTGATAAAAAATAGGAACAGAGACTAAATTTTGATGAGATTTCTTTAATAAATTAATTTCTAACATGACTTGTATTTCTTGTTTGAGGTTGGACTGCACTTTAATCACTTGGGAGACCTAAATGACTTCCTGCTAGGGGGCATAACATGAATAATGCATCCTATCCTCAATGAAGGCTTTCAGTATTAAACTTTAACTTGTAGTAGCTATACATGCTTGTAGAAAATGTACTGTGTGAAACTTGATGTCATGGATATCAGTACACTTGTATGAAGTTTATGATTCTCACTAGTATCGTAATATCACTTCACACTCGTGCATTAGTACCAATCATTACATCATTTCGTAATATACCATTATGATTCACTGCTCTTTAAGGTGAAGTGATCTGCAGCCATTGTAAGCTTTGAAAATGTATCTCTTGATGTTTGACCTTAAACGAGTGGTTTTTGAGAGTTTGATGTAACACATACACATGATGTTAATTTATTATGGCTGATTTTTAGTTACTCCATGGATGGAATTGAAACCAAGTCATGGAAGCGATAGAGCTTGGGTATATAGTGTGGAAGGAGATTATGCTGATGGTGAAATGAAACAAGAATTATTGGCTGTTCGGTTTGCAAATCCAGAAAGTAAGTAATGCATGCAAGGATTTTCACTTTGTGATTTTGGTTCTCCAGGATCCACATATGTATTTTTTCAAATAATTTTGCACAATAAAACAGCAGTTGATGTTCTGTTGAAGAGTAAAGTATCCCTGGGTAAAGTAGTCTTTCTGTCCTTATAATTTTTATACTCTGCAATAGTAGTAAAGAGGTTACAGTAGTTTTGTATTACGTGGCTTCTAGATGGTTAAAATTTTGGTCAATATATTGTATAATAATATTGCTGGTGCAACATACATGATGCAATATTATTGCTCTATATGTTAGTTCATCTCTGACACTTCTTCAGACAACATGTGGAATAAGAAGAAAACAGCAAGTTGTGTAGCCATTGCATTATGTATATTTTCAAAAAGAAAAAAAAAAGTGCAGATGGATGAAGGAATGGCTCCAGATAATAAATTAATACTCGTGGAAATTTATTAACTGAACCAATTAAAGAACAGAGTGATTTCAAACCTTTCTGTGACTAGATATATTATTTGATGAACTGTTGAGAATGGTCTCGCCTGAAACTTCTTTTCTGTTTGTACATGTAGCCGTTTTAGTCGATGTTCACTTTAAACACTGTGAAGCTATACATGGGTTTTTCTAACATGGTAGCTGACGGTATTATGTTCAAGATGGAATATAGCACGACTTTTCACATCTTCCTCTGTCGTGCTGCTAGAGTTGCTTGATCTGCAGCACTGCTTGATACAGTCACAATCCTGTGACATCTTGCAACAGGAGCAAGAATGATGCAAAAAGTCGTGCCATATTCTATCTGGAAGACAATACCCATAGCTGCTACGTTATGAAAACCCAAGTATACAACTGACACTTGCACAATATGAGTTACAGTTGACTCAATGTTTTCTAGATTGCACAATAAAAATCAAATTAGCTTTGATATGTTGCACAATCCTTAAATCTACAGACAAAATATTATTGTACAATATCCATAATTGTGTAATATATTGACACAAATATTGACCTTATAGGGGCCACTTTAAGACAAAAGAAATACGAAATATTAATTTTTGGTTGAAAGGCTCTTATTTGGTTAAAAGCCTGCTTTTCGTTTCTGAATTTCTTGAGGGTAATATTCAAAAATTTTCTGTGTTGTCTGTTTAACTTGTTTGAACATTACATTTTGACTGGTATTTAGTATTAGCTAAGCTAACTAGCTAAGAAGTTCAAGAACTCCTTTTGCAGCTTGGTTTTTCCTTCTTAACAATTAAATTATGTAATGTTATTTATGGTGGATTATATACAATTATAGGCACAACTCTTCTTGAGCCCCAGAATACCTATCCCAGCACCTTTACTAAAATGTTGGAGAAAATGCTATTCTCAAAACTGTTCTCAGAAGCAATTCAAATGTGCTAAGATTAGTAGATGGTATAATTAATAATGTGAAAAGATGGATAGATATTAAAAACCCACATTTGGTGATTGATTAGTGTGTAAAGATTATAATAAAGCAATGTATCCTAAATGTGTGTGTGTGTGCAGTTTTGTTGTTGTTGTCGGAAATAAAAGGTATTGTTACCTAGGGGAGAATTAATGGATATACTCTTATAGAAAGAGTTGCTATCAGATTGTAATTTGTTTCAAACAATTGACTAAAATTACAAAGCTGTTGGATAGTCGGGGAAGGTTCCACTCACCCTCTTATCTGCCAATGTTTCCTTTATTACAGTTCAAGATCTCTATAATTCTGTATAATTAAAAAAGATAATGTTTTGGAATATTTAATCATCTTTTTCTCTCTCCCCAACCCTGTTTAATTACTGTTCTAAATAATTTATTTTTTCATATTGTTAAAATAAATATTTATTTTGTAATGTTAATTTTAAAGAATTATGAAACTATTAAGAAATGCACATGTAAGTTATATGGATGTGTACACTCAATTTAAACACAGTGGCACTTCAGCATCATAAGCTGGAAGGAGAATGGGATCTTATAAGCCAATCAGGAGCTCCAGTGCCAAAAATTTAGGTCGTAATGATGTTCCCAATTGGATTAGTGACATGGTCTTCATCCAGCATGTGACCTCAAAGTGCCAATAATTTTAATCGGGGTACAGTTAAAAATGTATTCCAGAATGATTGTCAGGGTTCAATTATTTAATGAATAGATTCAACATCAGTCAAATATTTTTTCATTCAATAATTACTGATTATGCTTTAAAGAAGTATGAATGAGGAGTTTCTGCTGTGCAATACACACATTAAAAATACTTACAAGTAAGTGTATTCTTAAAACTTGTAATAATGATAACATTTGTAGAATTATACACTGAAATGTTTAAAACTAATCAAGACTAAATGTATATGTTGTGAATTTAAATCTGATATAACTTTAAAAATCCAATTAGATATGAAATAAATAAAAATAACCAATTATATTATTAAAAAATTAATTGTGATTAAAGTGTATAAGTTGAACAGTTGACCATACTTAATCTCCCCAATAGTTGACCATTTCATTTGGTGTTTCATGAGGTTTTGTATGGCTCATGCTCCTTGCAGGATCCAAAATTACAACCATTCTGTAATAATGTGGAGAAGTCCCTCGATATAGTGAATCAAAGATAGTTTCTTTTGGAATGTTAGAGAGATTCAAAAATCTTGTTTCACATCATTTTGTGGGCCTCAATGTATACAAATGATTCAACAAGAAAAGGGAGATCCAAGAGCAAGAATTGTTATAATAATTACATTTTTATCATAAATTTTGAAAGATAACTACTTAGACTTTTTTAAAAAAATATGATACAAATAATTGTAATCCTTCCCAATTATTATTCCTCCTTTAGAATGAGGAATTTTTAATGTTCAGCCCCATGAAGTTTTAAAGCCATAGCATGTATTTTTTGCTATTTTTTGTTTTATTAATTAAGAAATTTGAAAGTCTCTTTCTCTAGGTCTAATAGATCTTGTAAAAGTTGACAGTTTTGTTATATGCGAAGACTTATTTTTTAGATTCAAGGAATAGTTATAACTCTTTTAATTTAATTTGTGTGAATATAAAATCTACAGTAGAACCCATTAAAAAACCCTTAAACTAATAAAAAATTATTCTTAAAAAATTTCCTGGTGAATAAAATAAATATGAGCAGTGCTGAATATGTTGTCATACAAACCTTGCTTTTTCCTCTTATTCCTCTTAATAAAATCTTGCTTATTAAAATATCCCATGTAATAATATTGTTTTGTCCTGAATCAAAATTTTCTATGATTAAAAATGTAAGGAATTTGTAGTCTGACTACAAATATTTTGCTGTTAAGCCTTTCACTAATAGTTCTAAATATGAGCATTGGAATTCAAAGAAAGGACTTTCTGCGCTGCCAATTGCTCGTTGCTCAGCTTTACTTCCCTCTTCCTTGTTGTAGAACTCGCAAACCATTTATTTTGTTTCTGCTTCAAAGTCGAAGGCTTTTGTGAGTTTCTTCTTGGAATTTTTAAAACATCTTACCTAAGTTTTGTGTCTGGAACAGTTTGCATCAGCATTTTCTGCAACATGGTTCTTTTCCATTGAAATGCAATTAAAACTAAGTTGACTAACTACATTGTGCTGCTAAGAAAAATTAAATCCACCTGTTTTTACATCTCTTTAATAAAATCTTAATGTCCCATCAATGTTTTATTGTGAGGGTTCTACCATATTTACCTGCTTATAATTACATTTAAATTTGCCCACGAGAGAGAGGAAAAGGGTTTCATGAAAATTGATAACATTCATGCGGCAAATATGGTGACTAAGAATGTATTTAATTCTCTACAGTTTATTTTCTAATATTTATTTCAGATGCAAAAAAGTGGAGAGAGAAATTTGAAGAAGCAAAAGTTATAGTAGAAACTGAATGTGATATTTATAAGAACGGTAAGTCTTCCTTTGTAAGAACATTTCTGTGTATTTCACTTCAAATGTCCTTAACGAAACCCAACAATAACAACCCTTACCACACCCAACTTACGCAGCACATTGAAGGGTTACTTGAATATGCTGCGTAGGTTTTGTGTGGTAACATTCTAAAGGTAGGTTACAGGAAAAGGAAGATGTGTTACTAGGATTATAATCAGCTATAATGGTTCTGTAGCTAGTTCGAATCACTTCACATCTAGAAATGGATACTGAAAATATAAATGAAAGGAATGTCAAGACTCAAAAATGCATGCTATATCAGAAGGTTAAGCAAGATCACGATTGATATTTCAAACCAATTTAAATTTATAAAATTATTTGTATTTTGAATGCAAGCTTTCATAATATTTTGTGTGTTTTTTCTGAATGAATAGTGTTGCTAGAGCAAATGCTAACCTGATGGAGGCTAATGAATTTAATATGAAATTTTCAGAATATTATAAATTGTAGCATGGTAAATCATAAAGGGCCATTATCAAAAACATATTGTACTAAAAGAAGAAAGTATTTATCTGGTATTTAATTTTACATCTATGAAAAAACTAAAGGATACAAATGACTACGATTGCTTGATATTGAAAATATATTTGGATTTTGGAGCCATTTATAGATATAGAGTAATGTGGTATGAACTTCAACTTTTTCACTTTTCAATTTCAAGATGAGAAGAGTCCTGCTGCATGTTTGAATTGCAAGGTTTTAATGAAGGGGCAACATGGAAGTTATTTAAAACTTCTGGATAAAAAAAGGTTCATTTGGAGTGGCCCCCATGTTTTGCGGGTGTTTTTTCTTCTTTCTTTTCTTCTTATTCTTATTCTTCTTCTTCGACATTAACCATTCTCCATAAAGTCCAGTTAACTGGGTTTTGGGGCAATATCTGAATTTTTCAAAAAATTCCTTTTTTGAAAAATAACTGTTCTGTCACACACACAAGTAATTACATTTTATAATGATATTGCTAGAATTTACATTTTTAATTCAGATTTTTCCTTCCTATATAGTTCCCCTAAAATAATAAAAGTATCCCCCTTTAGACTATTGAAATTAAATTTTCCTTACATTAACATTTTTTATCTAACTTCATGAATACAAAGGATAATGTGTTGGTGGATCTTTTACGTTTGTAGTGCACAGTTGTCCTAAGATAAGGTGTATAATTTTAATTTTGAAAATAACTTAGATTCAGGGAAAATTGCAAATATGTTTCAAGCTGCCTACATTTTAGCCACTGGTTTTGTGTATCTCCTACGTATCACTGGTGAAATGTGCACACCCTAATTTCCCTTTCCCTCTGCAAGCTTGTTTTATATGTCCAGGTCTTTAATGGGTGTAAAATAAAACTTGGCATTGTGTATACACAAGAGTGTAGTATACTTTGTAGATCACGACAGCACTCTAAAATACAACTGTTCTAAGAATGTTTGGCATTCAGTGTTGCTGTTGAGAAATTTCCTCAGGAGAAGTAAATTACCAGTGTTCCTACATGATCTAAGAGACACAAAACCCAGACACATTGATGTATCTCCTTTTTCATGGTTGATGGAGGAATCGCCAAGCCTTTATTCTTAATTTAAATAGAGCGACATCTGACAGATCGTTAGCTGGACATGGTTATCCAATCAAGAACTTAATTTTTTGGTATTGAGGTTCCCAATTGGATATCTGCATCACAGCCGATGAACCATCAGAAATCACTATATTAAAATCGGAGTGTAGCTAGAATACCCGAGTTTCTTTGACAAATTTCTTTTTAGTTGATTCTCATTTTTACAGCTTCCGGAATTTTTTGAGATTATAATTGTCACAACAGTGCAAAGTCACATTGTAGCTTTACACATTAATTGTTTGGAAACATTGTTACAAAAATCTGTGTGGTTTCTCCATATTAATGCTTTGGAGGATCTGAAGTAGTTGGTAATAAGAATTTAATACCAAATAATCAATAATGTAGCAATATTAATACTTGTGAAAATACTTTCTAAACATTGAAGAAATTGAGTTAAATCTTTGTTTACATTAGCAAAATGCACAATTCGGTAGTTTATATGCTTGCAATTCAGGGATTAAATCTGCAAACATTTCACGAATGTCTTATAACTTATTGTGGTCTTCTGTTAAATAAGTGAACATGATGCCTTGCAGATTTGCAGTTTAGTTGTGTTGATGTGTGCTGTTCTCATACGATCAAGAAATCAGAATTCTCCATTTGGAATATAAATGGGGTTCTTGCTGATTCAGTTCAGTTCAGTTCAGTTCAGTTCAGTATTCATCATGAAACACTTTTATGTACACACTGGGATCTCGTTATCTTGTTTTTAAATGGTCTGAAAATTTTTACTGTGGTATGCATGACAACTTGCCAAAGAATGATCAGTTTGTTATTTCCTTCTTCATAGTACTAATAAGAAATGTAAGCTTATTTAATTGCAAATAGTAACTGAATAAAAAACAAAATTACTCACAAATATACACAAAACTTTAAAGGGAGAATGGAGCCCACATTCGTGACATAGAAGCAAATGACCACTAGTTTTCTGATGATGTCTTCTGTTTGAATGCTGCCTGAGACAGTCAATTTTCTGCAATATTGTATGGAAAATTTTTTTCCCCATGTATTGGTTTGAGCATGAAGTTGTCTTAATCAGAGCCCATTGCTAAGGTGTGAGGTCTCTTTTAATTGTATTATTAGGATTTTTTTGTCAAAGGCAGCTTTAAGAACAGTTGAAACATTGTCTTTAGATTGAAAAATAACTTCAATAGGGCATGTCTGTAAATTTAATTTTATATCGAGTGCTAGTGTTTCATAATAATTGTGTAGTGTGTGTATATTAACGTCTGTATCTTGTCTTTTACATTCTTTAAAAACCTCAATTTTCTCTTTTATTCATTGTAGCCTGAAGATGGAATAAATCGATGTCCTCCAAATGTTGCAACTTTGAAAAAAATTAAAACTAAACATAAAAGTTGGTTGTGTGGTTCTGAGTTATATCAAAAAGGTTTTTAAACTACTGTTTGTCAAAAAAATCTGTGGCCAAACTAACTGAATGTGACAGACAAATTCCTGCTTTTTGTGTATTTAGTAAGTTCCTTTAACACGTGCTGTAACCAGAATTCATGTTTTGGGGGTCCTTGATACCAAAAGATCGATTGACAGACAAATGTCTGGTTGCCTGTAGTCAATGGCAGTGCCTAAACTATTTAGACAATTTTCTCTAAAATTGATATTCTCCTTCCATTTATCTGAATAGAACTTTTCAAAAATGGCATCAAATTTTTTGATTAAATTTTGTTGTCTGATAGTGTAAAGGACACTTAAGAGAATGTGCAAGGTCTCATGTTCGTTTAAATCAGATTTTTTTTGAAAATTTCAAGAGTGCTCTCTTTCTCTCTCTCCTGTCAAAAATCATCAATCTTTTCTCCAAGTTTTTCCTTTTCTTTTCTTTCTTTCATGGATAGAAGGAATTGTTAAAATAATGGTGTGCGACTCATTTTCATGAACACTGAATTTTTGAAAATTGCAAATTTAGAAACATGAGAAAGTATGTGTATTTGTAGCTCTACTTTTCTTCTACAAGAGTGTGATGCTGTGTTGTAGAGTCTCGTAAGGTAATGTTTTAAGGTAAGGTTATTACATGAAAGAGTACTTTCACAAAAAAGAATTTTCCTAACAGAGCTGCTATAAATAGCAACTCATTTTCCCACTGTTTATTGATTTCACTTACAATCACTTCCTTGGCTTCTTTTGCACTGATATAGATAACAGAAATTTAAGCAATGTTTGCAATCATTTGAGTAGGAATGCGCACTGGCAACATCGATCAAAGTGTTAGTACATTTGTAAATCCGCCTCAAGTCCCGTTTCGCATCTCGAAGTTCCATTCTAAGTTTCTGACACTTAGAAGTTGAACTTTGGCATTCAAATTATTAAGGTGGACTCAGTTATGACTCCTATCAAAGAAAGAAAGAAGAAGAAAAAGTGCAAGGATGCAATACTCCACGGTTTGGCCACCCCTACTGTAGGGTGATCCTCCCTTACTCAGCAAATTGTTCCATGATAAATTTCCATAGTACAAACCTACATGGAGAAAAAGTATAAAAGATACTGGACACACAAGAAAATAAATGATTGTGAAAATTCATAACATCACAATAAAAATGTTAAAGTACAGAAATGTGGATAATAGGCACTGAGCAAACCAGCTGAGTGGAAGTAGATCGGATGAAGTTTTTAAAGTCAAATTTAGGAATAAAAAGAATAGGCAAAATTAGGTAAGAATTGAGAACTGTAAACACGCAGAGGAAATAAAAGAACACTAGAAGAAATGGATCAGGACACACAAAATGATTGGACAACTTGTGGTTGGCATTATAATACAGACTAGAAGGCAATCGGGACAGGCAGACAGACAAGATGATGGCCATAGCAGGAACGCTCCTCTGTGTGAAGGAATGTTGTTTTCTGACTCGCTAGAAATAGCCACAAGTAGGCCACCTCTGAGGGCTATAGAGAAAATTATTTGCAAAATCAATTTTTAATCACTTACGAGTTAAGAATTTCGTTTCTTTATTTTAATTCTGCTTTAACACCAACAGTAATCATTGTACACTTTGTTTCAGGATCTGATAAGCAGCTAAATGAGAGTTCAGAAGCAGAAGAAACTGAAAGTGAAAATAAAGAAGAAAGTGAAGAAAAGGATGAAAAAGACTCAAAAATAGAGAAGGAAGAAAAAGTTGCAAAAGAAGAGAAAGTTATTGAAAAATTAGAAAAATTAAAAGTAGAAGATAAACCTGAAGTTTCAGGAAATGAGTAGTACTCTTTTCTTCTTCAAGATGTGAAAATAATGTTGGATTCATGAAATATTTTAATTGATGTAAAGTTAACAAAGGAATTTTCTACTTCACTGATAAAACAAAGAAAATTAAATTGGCACTAAAGCCTCAATTTTAATATTTCATATGGGAATTGTAATGAAAATGTTGAAGAATGTATAGAGTAGGTGGTCTTCTCAATTTACAAAATACAAAACAATATAGTCCTTTTCAAGAAAAAATGAATTGATAATATAAGATTTGTGTTTTGCATGATCTGAATTTTGGCTATAGTTCATTTCTCAAAAAAATAAATAAAAAAAATTAAATTCCTTTGCTAATGTTGTCAGCAAAATGCTTTGTGGATGCAACATATATTTTGTTATTTTTGAAGTCATTGTATAAAGCATATTGGGAACAATATGAATCATTTTTTACTTACGTTACTGATCCTTTTTATAACTTGATAGTACATGCTATGTACATAGAAACTGCCTTTGTTACAGTGTGATAGTTGGAATGTATTGATTATTAAGAGTCCATTAGTTTTGTGTGATTGGAAAAATATACATTCCTGAGTTGTGTTTTGATACTGTGCTATGAATTAGTGGTAATACTGAGGTAATTGCATTAAATTTAAAAGTGGATGCTTAGATGTGTAAACTCATTATGTTAGTGTACCACATTAAATATGTGATATTTTTTCTTCTATCTTGCTTCAATTGGTCAATGTTTAATGAACATTCAAGTTTTTATGGCAATATTGTTGTAAATGAGGATCACCAAAATATTTCAATCAAAACTTTTGTTAAATGCAAATAAATTCCAAAATACCGCATAGCATGATCATTGTTAATTTATGAAAAGGTGCATTATCTAAAGTGTTATCTTGTGTGCATGTAGTTTGTTGGTGTATTGGCTTAGGGACAAAATTTTGGTATGCGCTTCTCTTTGGTGGGAAATTATGAATTAGTGTTTCTTTATACCACACATTTCTGTAGATAATGCAGGTTGATGAATCTCTTGTGCAAACTGAATGCTTTTTCACTCGTAAATATTTGCATTTTCTTTTGCATAACATAATTGACTTAATTTTTGTAAGTGCTGCTGTAGAAATGAATATATATACTTATATATTAATCTTTTCTCAATTTCTTCTGCAGAAAAAAAAATGGTGAAAATGGACTTCCAGAATTTTTCTTTATCATCATTCAATCTGAAAATTGTTCTCCAATTGTGTTGAAATTTTCCAGCTTTGTTTTCCCGTAAAGATACAATATTTATGAATGTGTGTACATATTGTATGCTCAGAAGCTTTTATAGGTGAGAATGGAAAAGTTTTCAGGTAGCAGTAGTTAAGATACTCTTCGTTACATGTAACAAATAGGAACAAAATGGAAGCAAACACAATGATGTGTTAATTAAAGATTTCCTACAAATCTGAGATTTCAGTCTTGGAAATGGAGGAACAATATTAATGTTAAATTTATACTACCAATAAAGAATTGAAAAGAATTGAATTTAATTAATTGTATGGTAAGAACGGATTATGTTACCTAATATTTGTTTATTTTTAGTGTATAATGATTACATATTAATGTAATCAATTCAATTTTCAAATAATATTTTTATATAATGTGAGTCAAATCAATTGATTTACCAACCGTGTGATAAAACAGCTTCTAAATACCTGTTAATGAATGTGTCAGTGCACCTCGTAAGAAGCGATGACGGACAGAATTTAAAAAATTCTGAAGAAGGATGACTTTTCAAGTGACGGAAAACAAGTTTTTGTAAAATTTCCTTTGCCCTGTAATGCTGTAGTTTGCCATTTCATTTCAGATTGAAAAGAAAATTATATTTGTTATATTAAATTTATGATATTTTAATTAGCAAAATGAGATGAACTTGAAATGATGATCAACTATGTTTTGTCTGTTATCTCTGACATCCTTTAAGCATTTACAAACTGAACTTTTCTTTCATTCATTCTTTCTTTCGTTCTTTATTTTGGTCTTTCTTTCTATGGAGTGAACATTTGTAACCAGGGAACTTGACAAGGATAACCTTAATCCTATGTTCATTTATTTTAATATCAAAACTACAGAAAACTAGGGGAACCTGTAGCGGTACAACAGCACATAGATGTGGTACAGCTTGTCAAGGGGTTATAAAGATCATGGATGGCAGTAGCTTTTGTACTGGGAATTGTCAGTAGTATTTCTGTAAACATGGGTTTTAGCCCTGATGGGGGGTGGTGAAAAGATCCAGATCCATCATTGCGATATCTCCCCACGATAATAGCTAATTCACGAAAAAAAATTCTAAGCTTTTGTTCCTAGCTCCACAGCCCTTAATTTTACAGTAAATTTATTAGTAAAAGCTGGAGCTACACTGGTTTCGATGGAATGGATAGAATGTCCGGAATTACGTCACAAGGTTTGGTGGGCGCCTAAGTTTCTAATTATCCATTCATTCTAAGACAATCCGATGTAAACAAAGCGAAATCTATGCGCCTCACTACACTTCTGATTCTACAACTATTTCATTACTTACGATGACGCGAGCTGCATACCCCGCCAATTCATATGGAATTCGAGCTGTGATGCTCGTGCAACCACTTCACTTACGATAAATGGTTCGAACCCTACTATGTCTGATGCAGATTATTCAGTTATGGAAGAGTAACCACTAGTGATTTCAATATCTTCAACAATGATATCGCTTAAAGAATCCGCCTGCCATATTTTACTCTTTTACTACAAGCGTCAATGCGCTCTACCAATTTTCAGGGGTCACTTGAATCAATGCCTCTTGGAGTAATTGTGGAACTTTGTAGAGTTAAACAGTACCGCTTTAACAAAGGGGCGAACCTGGGGATCTCAAAATATTAAAAACAAATACGATTTTTTTAAAAAAAAATTGTTGCGTCTACACCTTGACGTAACGCGTCTCCAAGGGGCGTTGAGCGCTTTGCACTGGGGAGTAATTAATGTGCAATTTTTTAATATTTGTCAAGACGCAGTCAGTCAGTGCCTTTTATCCCTTCGCCCAGGGGCTCGACGCCGTTAGATCCCGGGATTCGTGGCCGGTCACCCAACCACGAACCTGCGAGTCTCAAATCCGCCGAC
Source organism: Teleogryllus oceanicus (assembly GCA_964035755.1). Taxonomy (NCBI): domain Eukaryota; kingdom Metazoa; phylum Arthropoda; class Insecta; order Orthoptera; family Gryllidae; genus Teleogryllus; species Teleogryllus oceanicus. The sequence continues at coordinate 125,325,023 of CAXIVR010000006.1, forward strand.
GTTCAAGAATGATTTATTATATTCATTTATTGGTAAAAAATATCGAATTCACTGCTTGTAATAAGTTCAAATATTGGACTCAAGTTAATCTTTATTTTATTGCTCAATACGTTAACCAGCGGCTTGCTCTGAAATAATAAATGCCAGCCCAACTAACTGGCTTAAAGGTGGCTCCACACATGCGGCGTTCGCCGAGCAGCTAGCAAGCACTCGCCCAATCCCGAGCAGCTGACTTGTTCGGCGAATGTTCGATCACTTTGATGTGTCCAAAAGATCGACACGCGGTGGATAGGGCGAACCCCGTATGTTCGTCATTCGGCAAATAGCAAGCAACTCATCCACACTACTCGGGATTCGGCGAGCGGTTGCTCGGTGTTCGCCGAATAACGAATGTGTGGAGCCGCCTTAAGGCTGGCTTAAACGGAGCAACCGCTCGCCGAATCCCGAGTAGTATGGTTGAGTTCCTCGCTATTTTGCGAGTGACGAACATTCGGGGTCCGCCCTGTCCAACGCGTGTCGGTCTTTTGGACACATCAAAGTGAGCGAACATTCGCCGAACACATCAGCTGCTCGGGATTGGGCGAGCGCTAGCTAGCTGCTCTGCGAATGCCGCGTCTTATGATAAGCGCAAGTGCTGGGATCTCCGCTCCCAGCTGCGACGGGAGATATCGCGGGAAGTGTCACTTGTCGTGGAAAGGGGAGGTGTATATTCAGTACTGGGCAGGCAGCGCCTTTGGCGAAAGGGCAAGAGAATAACTTACGGAACGCATCATGTATCGCGGACTCGATGACAAATTCCCAGTGAGGGGAAGATACGAATTGGGCGCAACAAACGCGTTACTTTCATAGTCATTGTTTTAATTACAGAAAATGAAATTATTAATTAACATGTACACAAAAAAACATATTTCATTAGCTATTCAAGCGTTGTTCATAATAAAAAAGGTTCTAGAAGTATAATACAGTAAAAAAGCCAAATAAAGTACATTTTGTAGAGCAATTATTTCAGATCGTACAAATGTCTAATTATCACAATTCTACATCCACGAAAACGCATATTTTTTTCTTTTCTACATGTATTTTTAATTCATTTGTTCGCACTTTTTGAACCCTTTGTAAGGCGCGCCATTTTTTGGACGCGCTGAGTGCAGTAGACCCATGCAACTTCTTTTTATTTTCTAGAAAATACTGTGGGTCTTTTGCAGAAAATTTAGTATGTACGTTGTGTGAGGAAGTGGTAAGATGATATTTATTATCAGAGAAATCAATTTCAGTTTTAATTGTGTATATTATACGGAGTGTGGAGAGAAAAACGTGGAGAAACATAATCGCATATCTGGTAGCTATACCAGTGCTGACCAGGTTCTCTAACACAATAGTGACATATTAGTCATGAAACAGCCAAATACAACAGATATATATATATATATATATATATATATATATATAAATATATATATATATATAGGGGACCTTAGGTCCCCAGCTCGGTCATGCGAGTTATACGCACGTATATACGGAGTAATAAGAGGTAATATATGTACTCGTACATACGGAGATAGTTATGTTATGCTGCGGAATGTCGATTTCAAGACTTCAACGGAAATACACGTTCTGGGGTCCCCTGATACCGAAAAAGGTTTTTTTTTTGTTTTTTTTTTTGTTTTGTTTTTTTCGAAACGTCCGTCTGTCCGCCCGACGGTCCGTCCGTCTGTGAACACTACTACCGCCTTAACCATCCGTACGATCATTTCCAAATTGAAGAATCCCCAGTCGATCTGGCCCTTGTTGAAGTTTGGATTTTGAAAAACATTCTTTAAAATTTGGGGGTACTTTACATGAAGCCCGCCGCACATTTTCAAACTTTTCTCAAAGACGGCTCCAATTTTTTTTCTCTTAAATTTCTTCTATGAATAGAGTAAAATACACTTACAAAGGTGGCATAGGTCCGATTTGTGCGGTTAATTCTGAATTTTCGAAAATTACAAAACGTTGAATTATTTTGGCGTCTTCCTACTTCAAAATTGAAGACAGAAATTTTTCCTTCAAATGAAATGTATTGTCCATAAATAATTCTTTCATTAAGGTCATGTAGTTTTTTTTTGGAAATTTGAGTAGTTTTTGTGCAATAGTGCGTGCAATATTTGCAATTTTAAAAAATAATAAAAACACGATTTTCTCAAAAACCGCTCTAGAATTTTTCTTTAAATTTTTGTTAGAGGTCCTGCCAAATAAACCCCATGATGATGATGATGATGATGATGATGATGACGACGACGACGACGATGATGATGTTGTGAGCCCGTTAAATCCCTAAATGGGCAAGGACCTTCTGTCAGAACACAGGTGTGCTTCTGCTTGACTCTTAAGTTGAACCAGTCCTTAAGAGATTTTTAGTTTTTACGCTAATATTTTACGCTTTAACTATTTACACGAACTTATTCACGTCACTTTCTTGCATTAATGCTGTTTGTCATTTGTTTCTCTTGAGCCTTCCATGTTTCTCCGTTCCTCGCCATTCTTGACCATATGTTGCCATAAACATTCTTAAAAACATAGGCCCATTTTTTGACGTCCTCTGCTTCTTCTTCTCTGAGTTTCTCTGGGTTTCAGGTTGTTAATATATTGTGACGTCGTGGGAATACACAATAACACAGACACGAGCTTCAATGATAAATATGTACAGGTTTATTCACAATATGTACAATAAATATTTAAGTTACTTTTAGCTCTTGGAAAACGTTTACTCCCCTGATCGCAGGAGCGATCCTTAAAAATGTAATCTGACTCGTGGCCCGCGCCACTCCTCAGCGAACCTTATGCACACAGCACATGGCTCCCGTGACTTAGGTCACCCGTGGAACATATCCACCCCGGCGTCCCAACACATGGGTTGCCGTACGAGCCTCGCTCGGCTCCGCACTGCCCTGGGCGCAAGTTTGTGCATTCGCACGAGGGTTCCACTCAGCTCGACAAACCCCACCCCCGCGCTCTCCGTTCGCTCTTATATAGCCCCCACCCACGTGACCTGAAACGTCACTGGGTTTTTCACACGGCCCGCGCTAGTCGCGTTGCCAGGCATTTTGGGCATCCCTTTCCCTGGATTCTAAGAATTTTGCACGCGGCACGCGGCAAAAATGCGCTGTCCCGTATTTTGGGCATCCCTTTCCCTAGCTCTCGGAATTCTCCCAATACCGCATTGTTCTTACATCCTGCCTGGCCCTTGCGTCTAATCCCTTTGGCGCCGCCATTTTGAGTGGAGCGTACAATACGTTACAATATATGTCTATCTGTTATCTTTTAATCTTACCACGTGATCACTCTGTTTCCATTTTAATTGTTGGACCCTTGCTGCTAAATCCTTTAAACTGCTCTGTTTACCAATTTCTTCTTTCTTTACTTTATCCTTCAGTCTGTTGTGCAGTCCTTTCTACTCCATGTTTCTTTGACAATCTCTTAGGGATTTCATATCTTGTTGAGTTAAACTCCATGTTTGTACTCCATATAATTACATTGGAACTACACAGCACTCCAAGAGATGAAATTTTAACTTTCTGTTTATATTTTGGTCCTCAAAAACAAATTTCAAGAACCAAAATTTTCTCCAAGCTAGTGCTATTGTTCTCTTTATTTCATTATTATTGTTCTTATTTATTGTTATAGTTTGGCCCAGATAAGTTAATTCTTTCACATAATCAATGGTTTTGTTTTCTATTGAAATTTTATATTCTACGCAATTTTACATTAATTTTGTTTTTTGGGGGGAGGTTCATCGTTAGCCCTACTTCAATACTTCTCTCTCTCTCTCTCTCTCTCTTTCTCTCTCTATATATATATATATATATATATATATATATAGCAATATTTACTGATATATACAACATATATATATATATAAGAGAGAGAGAGAGAGAGAGATTCTTAGGAGTTCAGTGTTTTACAAATCATAATGTAAATAGGCCAGAGAATGGAGCACGACTTGAAAGCCAGACTACACGAAGAAAATTAGAAAAATTTGGTACGAGAAACGCTGTGCGATTCTGTAGCACTAGTTTGATTCAACCATACCGCAGAGTTTAAAACAAAAGACAACTCTTCTCTAACAATTCTACTGTTTCTTTACATCTTTCCTTTTTGTATTATATTGTCTTTAATATCCTTTGAACGTTACCATAAATTCCTAAATGTATTCCAAAGTATTTATAATGTTTGTAACCCCTTTCCAATCACTTGTTTTCTTATTTTAACATTTATCAGTAATCGTTCCTAATATGGAAAATTAATTTATTATCACGGAAATTCTTTTATTTATGAAACATTACATGGTTGTGATGTGTCGTTATTTAAAAATATGTCTCTGTCTGTTTTTATTTATTTATATTTTATAGTCTATTTTGGGCACAGTTCTTTAGAATATAAATCAATTAAAAACATGTTTTTATTAAAATACGAAATTTAAGTGTTTTTTAGTCCTAATCCAATGTTTTGAATTTATTTTGGATTCGTCTGATTGGACCGTCACAGTAGTAAACAAGTTTCGTGATCAACCCACGCTTAGACCACAATCAGCAGATTCAGAGAGAACAAGAAAAACACTCTGTGAAGATTGGCCGCGAGGATCTGACAGAGAGACTAAACATTTTTGCATTCAATGCCACAAATATATTTGATTACAATATATATTTGATTCGAAGTTTGTTTGTTTCAATTGTTCAGCTTCTGAAATTCAATAATATCCTGATAATTTTGATTTGTTCTTGTGTGTTTATCAAAATTGATGCACTTGTGTGCTAATATTTAATTTCTTTACTTTTAACGAAATATATACTTTATCATAATGCTGAATTTTATTAAATGTACTTTTCGTCAGTGCATTATTATCTATCTCAGGTCTCTGAGGCTCTACCAGCATAGTTACGTTAGTATTATTCACCAGGTAATTGAAGGTTAATACAGCTTGCAAGTGACGAAGCAAAAAACTTGGAGGCTCATTCAAATTTTAATTATTTTATCGAAAAACCCACATCATTCAAATACATCTTGAGATCAGCTGCAACACAGACTTGACGTCACGCTTCTTGTTCGGCGTCATTGTACTGGTTTTGTTTCGTCTTCGTGTTACTTTAGGATTCTGCGTGTGTGCGTGACGCTTGGATTGTGACGTGTTTGGGCTTTTGCTGCCCGTTTCGCTCGCGCCGGCGGCGATGCGGGCGGGAACGTGTTCGGAAGAAGCGATGCAGGATTCAAGGTTGGCAGGAAGGTGAGCGGCGGCAAAGTGGGGGCAGCCGAATCAGCAGTTAGCTGGCGGGGAAACACCTACCACGGTTGCCGGCGCCATGTTCTCCACCGCCCCCGCTCGCGCCCCTGTCCCCGCTTTCTGCCCAGCTACGTACCCGCTTCTACCGTTTTTCTCCCTTCCACAGCTCCCACCGCCATCGCCGCCGACCTTACCGCACAACCGCTGCCATCGCCGCTTCCGCCATCACTCGAATGACCGCTGCGGTGCCGCCGCCGCCCCCGCGGTCCCCGCGTCCCGGCCCCGCGCCGGGCCGGAGGCGGCCGGGCTCAGTGTGTGCCCGTCCGCGCGAGCGAGTGGCGCGCATGCAGCGGCGCCGACCAGCGTCGTGGACCCCGGCCACGATGGCACCACGACCCATCGCTGCAAGCGCGAGGTATGTCAGCCGCGGACGTGGGGCAAGAAGTTTGCCGCGTCGAGTCACTGCTTGCAGTCGCCCTTCCTGAAATTGAAGCTCGTAATTTTTCTGGTATGAACTCAAAGCTAAGCGATAAAAACAGCCTTCCAGATACTTAACGACAGTTCTTGACATTTCGTTAATAAGTCATGATCTCATTTCCTTTCGTTTCTCATATCTCGGTAATTTTAGAATAGGCGTCGACAGAAATAGGGCCAAACAAACAAACAAAGCGTTTTGTCAGATACATTATTGTTTCTTCTCTAAATTTGACTTATAGAAGAAATAATTGAGTAGAGGGAGAAACACTGCCTTTTAAATTATTAGTTTGATGTAGTGAAGAAAATGCCTTTTGGAAATATCCAATCTGTTGGAAACCTCAGTGTTTTTTTGTTGAAAATATTATAGTATATTTTTTTCATATTTTTTCTTGATTATGTCAAGATAGGATCTACCATGTAAAAAACCGCGTATAAATTCTATATTGGAGAAGTTGTTTCTGTGCTAATTATTACCACGTAGATCAGTACATTTCTAATTTTGTAGAACACCTAACGAGGTCATGCCAGGGATGCGTTTTAGGGCAAACGGTTTGGCTTCATACCGTGAGATTCAAATTTAATTTCTATTTCTCCAATCAATGGCAGAAATTGTTTAGAGCTCCTTCTTATTGAAATACGTCTCAAAGTTTGGGATTGGAAGTAAATAAGACGGTTGGGTCAGCGAATAATTGTGTTACCGCAGCTTTGATATTGAAGAGTTGGGATTCGGTCCTACTGATTTTGACAGAAAAAGATCAGTTGCTGAAGAAATCCATTATAACATTGAAAAAGTAGTCTGGAATATCAGTTGTTCTGCGGTTATACAGAAGACCATCGTGCCATATTTGGTCAAATGCTTGAGTAGTCCAAGAAACCAGCGGTGGCGTATTTTTTTCTGTGAATGATTAAACTAGTTTTGGTAATTGGTTTTCAGAAACTCTTAATAATTGGTGGGTAGTGGCAAATTATGGGCGGAAGACAAATTACACATCAGATTTTAGTTTCTACAAAGAATTCGAAACGGAAGAACGGTTCTCTTTGCAGATGATACGAACATCCTTTGCAATAAAGGAACCGTAAATAGTACAATATCAGATGTTTCAAATTGGTCCCGGAATAACAAATTAATAGTAAACGAAAAGAAAATTTGATGTTAAGGCAACAAAATTTTTAGGTCTCTCAATTCAGTCAAACCTTAAATGGAACGTCCATTTAAATGAATTGAACACAAAATTAAGTTCATTATGCTACGCGTTCAGAATTCTTGCAAATTCAGTCAGCCTTCATACTGTTCTTTGTATATATTTCGCGAATGTTCATTCCCGCCTGAGATATGGCATAATTTTCTGGGGAAATACATCTTATAGCTCCCAGACTTTTAGATTACAAAAACGAATTGTACGAATAATAACCAAATCCCACCCACGTGATTCATGTAAGCCTCTCTTCATTAATCTAGGAATTTTACCATTACCTTGTCTGTTTATTTACGAATCTGGTTTTTGTCAAAAATGACTTGCTTAAGGGCGGGAATATATTTTCAGAAAATGCCGATGTCCATTACTATAATACTCGTCGTAGAAATCATATTCATCAGGTGACAGTATCAACAGCTCATTACAAAAACATAAAATACATGCACATTATTTTACAACACTTTGCCAGATGACATTAAACGATTAAATTCGATAGAAAAGTTTAAATCCCAAGTGAAATCGTTTCTGCTGCATAACTGTTTCTATACAATTAGAGACTATACTGAGCGTCACAAGAAAAGTAATATTAATTTTAACAATTATACATAATGCATTATTTAACATTTGAACTGTATAAATGTGTATAAACAACCTGTAACTAGTATTGTATTGCAGCTTCTGGGTCAATGACCCCCATCTCGATCAGGTTTTCGTCCAGTTTCCCTGATCCATCGAGCAAATGCTGAGATGGCCCCTTGTGTTGCTTCTGGACAGAAATGTAACTTCATTTTATGTGCACTCTTCTAGAATTCAGTGGGAAATACAATTATTCAAGTTATTCGTCAAAAGACAGTTATACGTTATACGTAAAAAAACAGTTAAAAACTGCGTATGACGTGCTATGGGAAAAAGTGAATTGTGTGCACATTTTCAAAATCCTGTGATCCCTACACTAAGTCATATACCACATGAATTTTGAAGAAAGAAAAAAAAAGCTCCCATGTAATAAAATCTATTTTCAAGGATAAAAAGGCAATAGAATTTAGATCTTATCCATGTTGTCCTTCGGAATAATACTTCCTGCCGCGACAACATGGAAACGATAATTTGAATAATTGTATTTCAAAGGTTACTTAACAAATCTACGCTGACATTATTCTAAAATTTTACAAAGACTTATTCAATTCCTTTCGCCTTAGATATTGTTTTGTAATCCATCGCAATTTATCTTCATACGAAAATGGAATATTAGTCTGTTTTCTATTATTAGAGAATATTTAAATAACTTGCTTCTCCCTTTAATAACTGTTTCTCCACATGTTGGTTAACTCAATTTTCAATTTCTATTTACTTTTTACTTTCTCGTATACGTACGTATACAGGGTGGAACAGCTAAGTGTTAACACCCCTTGTATCTCCTCAACCGCGCAAGATACGAAGATGCCGATTGGACAGTCGATTGCTGGAACAGGGGCTACTTGATTAAAACATACTTCGTCTTTGCATTATTTTTTACTATGAAGATATAAGGTCAACTTTGTTTTTTTAAATTGAACCCTATGCAAAATTTTAGCGTATCGTAATGCGCTTAAAAAGATGATTTCAAATATGTGTATATCTTTGTATTTTAGCGAATAGTTTTTTAGCAATTGATGTGCTTTTGTTACATATTTTTCCACTGAGGTGGCGATTTTCTGTTCGATTTTCTGTTCTGTTTCTGCTACCTAAATGGGGAACTTCGCGAGTCCGTCCTTCAGACAAATGCGCTCATTTACTTCAGCACAGTAGCAACTACTTTCTTCGTAATTTAATCGTAACCGTCACGTACAAAGAATACAAATGCTGCATTCAAGATTCAGGAAAGTTCTTGTTTGCCACGCAATTACTATTCTGTTGTTTTGAAAACTGTGACAACACATTCTATTATCAATTGGGAGTAAATAATACAAAAATAAATAACAATATCTTATTAATCATAATTTATTCGAATTTAACCGTACGAAAGAATACACATTGATCAAAATAGAAATAAAAACATACCAATTACATTGTTACAGAACAATGCTTTACTTAAGCATGTGCTCGAAGTGTTGTCCATCTGCTGCAATGCACATTTGCAGTCGCCGTTCGAAGGACAAATAAACAGATGTGAGGGTGTCACTTGATATATTCGAAAGAGCTTCGGTGATACGTTGCTTCATATCCTCTGGCGTTGTTGGAACTTCTGCATAAACCTTATTTTTGACTGCCCCCCAAAGAAAAAAATCAAGAGGAGTCGAATCAGGAGACCGGGCAGGACACTTTACTTCAGCACGCCGTCCTATCCAACAATTCAAAAAATTCTCATTTAATACTTCTGTTGCCACACGTGAAGAGTGTGCTGGACAGCCGTCATGATGAAACCACATGCACTGACTCGTATCCAGTGGTATCTCTTCTAATAATGTGGGTAGAACATTTCGAAGAAAATTTCGTACATAATACCATTTAACATGCCTGGGATGAAGTAAGGTCCCATAATGATATTTCCCACGATGCCACACCACACGTTAACACTTCAAGGTTTCTGGCGTTGTACTTGCCGAATCCAGGTGAGCATTAGTGAGGATTCTCTAATGACCAGTACTGCGTATTTCGTAAATTCGCATTACCGTGGTTAGTGAAAGTCGCTTCATCCGTAAATAGCACTCGTTTAAAAAAATTGAATCATCTTTCAGTTGTTGCAAGGCAAACCGAAAAAATTCTATGCGCCGTTCAAAATCCCGACCTCCGAGTGCTTGATGCAATGACAAGTGATATGGATGGAATTTGTTTCTACGCAATATGCGAAGGACACTCATGTGACTCACCCCACATTCCTGGGCTACATGTCCCGAACTAGCATGTGGATTGCACTGCGTCAATGCCAGAATTGAATTGAATTGAGTTTGCCTTATCTTACGTGGCGAGACTCAGGCCATGAGGCCTGCTCTTCCGTCTGACCACGCAAATTTCGTTACACTCCTTTCACCAATCGTGGGAGAAAGAAGGTATTACTTGGCGACGAAACAGGCGATTTGAATTTAGCTCAGAGGCATCATTTAGGCTTGAGGATCTTTTACATGCAGTAAATGTACTAACATGGGACAGCCGGCTTTACTTCCCCTCCGAAGGAAGGCGTACGAAGGATTTCTTCGCCCTTAAAAATCCACGGCTTCGATCGGATTTGAACCCGCAAACTTGGGTATAGCAGTCCGATACACCACCGCAAATCCGCTACACCATCGCCGCCACAAATAACCTCTTCATGTTTTTCGTGAGTTGCAGTTTTCTGCCTTGTCCTCTGTTTGGTGTTCCAACTTCCCGATTCCAATAGTTTCGTGCGCATACATGCAAAAAGCTGGCGTGAAGGAAGCTGACGATCAGGATACAGGTCTCCATATCGTTGCACTGCTCTAACGGCATTTCTTCAGCATTCACCATTCACTAGTAGCATATCTAACTTCTCTTCATTGGTGTACATGGTGTGACTGCTCTAAGAAACTGGTAGAAGTGCGCTAACATAACCCCAGCGGCGCATTTTATACTTCTGGCCTCCGCCCTGTTATCTACGTAGTACATGGCCATCGATCGTTTTCGGAAAGTTGGCAAAACCATTCACGAGACATTTTCCTTAGTTCTCAGCGGAGAGCACGGAAGGTCGAGTGGAAAAGTGCCATTTCAGTACAAAAATATGTTACAAAAGCACATCAATTGCTAAAAAACTATTCGCTAAAATACAAAGATATATACATATTTGAAATCGTCTTTTTAAGCGCATTACGATATGCTAACATTTAGCATAGGGTTCCATTTAAAAAACAAAGTTGACCTTATATCTTCATAGTAAAAATAGCGCAAAGACGAATTATGCTGTAATCAAGTAGCCCCTGTTCCAGCAACCGACTGTCCAATCGGTATCTTCATATCTTGCGCGGTTGAGGAGATACAAGGGGTGTTAACACTTAGGTGTTCCACCCTGTATTCAGAGTAATATACGTAGTATAGAAAAAGTTATGTAATACTGCGCGAAAAAACGGCGCATTTTCGGCAGAAAAACATTCATTCCCGAACCCTGATAACGTGAATGTGGATAAATCCAGTTGCTAAATCAATAGAAATAAATCCTCTAACACGTGGTGTAGCCGGAATCCCTATTTGATAGGCCCTTGATGCGAAAAAACCAATTGACAGTAAAACGTTCGTCAGTCCGTCTGTCCATCCGTCTGTGAACACTAGCGCCTAAACCATGCATACGATCCTTTCCAAACTGAAGAAACCTCTGTCAATGTGACTTTGAAGCCTTTGAAATTTTAGAAAAAAAATCTTTAAAATTTGAGGGTACTTTATATAAAGCATCCCGAATATTTTCAAAATTTTCTCAAAAACTGTTCCAAATTTTTTCACTACATTTCTTGTAAGAATAGAGTGAAATACACTTATGAAGGTCCGATTTTCATGGTTAAATCTAAATCTTTGTAAATTGCAAAAGTTTGAATTTTTTCAGCGTCTTCCTACACCTACAAAATTGATGATAGAGATTTTTCTTTTAAATTAAATTTATTGTCCATAAATAGTTCTTTCATTAAGCTAATGTAGATTTTTTACATTTTAGTAATTTTACGTGCAATAGTGTGTGCAATATTTTCAATTTTAAAAAATAATAAAAACAAGATTTTCTCAAAAACGGCTCCAAATTTTTTCTTTAAATTTGTTGTAGGGTTAGTGCCAAATGAACGCTACATGATGACATAAACACTATATAGCTCCATTTGTTCAAAAATTACAAAAACGTAATTTTTTGACTTATCTCCCACGTTGGTAATATTTGTATTAGAGGCGATTTCCTTACGTTATTGTACTTATGAGTACATGTGCTTTAAATAATGTCAAATAAAGTTTCTCGAAATTTCAACAGTTTTCTGCCAAATGAGCTCAAACTTCTGCATTTTCATAAACACCCAAACGCCATTTTCTCGAAAATGGCTTCAAATTTTTTCTTCAAACTTTTGCAATGGATAGTGCTAATTGCACTGTTTAATATGACGTAAAGTTCATTTTGGGTGTAATTTTATTATTTCAAAAATTATACAAATTCAATTTTTTAACGTATATTTCACGCCTATAAGCTGGACATTTTCAACCATTTGTATAGACTATTTTATTTTTGAGTGAAAGTGCTTCAAATGACGTTTTCCGAAAACTCTATAGATTCCTGTGATAAAGAGGAAAATTCAAATTTCGTATTCACAGTAATGCTTAACCATCATTTTCTTAAAAACGGCTTCAAATTTTTCAATGAAAATTTCTATTTAGGACGAGGTTTTACTCTTCAAGATTCTTGAAGCGATAGTTTGGTTCAACTATTAAGAAACTGAAAAGTTGAGAAAATGTCAAAAAAATGTTCTTTGGTGACGATAGACGGCACAGAGGATGGAGCAAGACCTTTAAGCCATACCACACAAAGGAAATTAAAACAATTGGTACGAGAAAGGCTGTGGCATTCTGTAGCACCTCTAGTTTTTATCTCGCACACAGCCAGCTGTATGCGTTCAACCGCAGTCCCTTCCCAAAGCCAGTTCCCCTGCAGTTGAGTCATATGCATCTCATCCCCCGCAGAACGCAGCTCGCGGGAAATTTCCGGGCTCATAGAAAGCGAGCGGCCTCATAACCGCTCGGCGAGTCAATGAGTTGAGCATACCTGTTTTAGAGGTAGTAATTTACATAAGGGAAAAATATTTATCCACTTCTTTCATACCAGGGGACCACAATACATTTTTCTCTGTTGAAAAATCGCCGATTTTTGTGTCAGCATTACAATACTGTCTCTTTATTACATACATAGAAATACGAGAAAGTAAAATTAAGACGTATAGAAGCTCCGGATTGGATAACTGCATCCCACTGGATAAAACGTCAACCTACCGTCTGTTTTAATTCGAGTACGGTAAGGAATTTCTAGGATTGCTAATCGTTAAACAAGCGACCCTGCGCCATGCTAATATGTCTTGATCTTCCGAAATTTCATCGAAGAATGGTCGCAGCTAGTGTCACACCCCTTTACCACTACTTTCCTTTACTGCGACAACTACCGTCACTGCTTTAATGGGGCAACTATCTATGTTTTCCTACCCCTGGCTCTCGTAAAATATTCGCCATCTTTTTTGCTCTGATAGTATTTTCATATTGTTAAATACAATTACTGCAGTACTGATACAATGTATTGTACGGTACACGCAAAACCCGATAACTCGAACCCCGATTATTTTAACCACTCGTTAACTATTTTTCTGTTCAGTCTTCCTTTTCGAGGTAATTAAATTCCGTTGTATCGTTGAAAGGAAGCTATTAGAAAATTAGTTTCATTCTAACCGACAATATCGACGAAATCTCACTGTTGACAGGTGGTCCTGTGGCAGCGCCTGGAGGACTGGGGCGGTGCCCGTGCTCGCCCTGCTGCTGGCGCTGTGCGCCGCCGCTCTGGCAGAGGTCGAGGGCGCCCCGCCCGCGCCGGGCCCCACGCTGCTGCGCAAGTGCTGCGGGGCGCACGAGCAGCTGAGCGCGTCGCTGGACGCGTGCGTGGCGTACGCCGGCGCGGCGGGCGACGCGCGGGCGGCGTGGGAGGGCGCGGGGCGGTGGCCGCCCGCGCGGGCGACGGGGCGTGCCCTGGTGGCTCAACGCCGCCACGCCCGTCTTCGACGCGCAGACGGGCGCCGCCGCCGCCACCGCCCGCTCGCTGCTGCGCGCGCAGCCGCCCCACGCCACGCTGCGCTACGGCCCCGCCCCGCCCTGCGCGCGCAGCGCCTTCAAGTACTTCACGTGGAACAGCTTCCGCGCTACCGCCTGCCGCACGGCCCGCCTGCCCTCCACCTCCGCACCCAACCTCCCGCTGCCGCCCGACCTCTACTGCGCCGACCGCGTAGACACTACAGGCGAAGATTTCGTCTTCATCACCTGCCCCTGTGAGAGCACGGTCTGCGTGAGAAAGTGCTGCTCTTTGAAACAAGAGTTATCCGTCGGCGTCGGCAGGAAATCACTGAGTCAAAAATGTAGTCCCCGAATGTCAAAAGAGACCTGGACTCCCTTGTTTTATCCCTCTGAAAATTCCAATATCACTTCGGATGTCGAGTATATTCTTCTGACTGCGACCACTCCCCATTGCAGCTCAAGGTAATTTGTAACAATAAGAATAAGTATTTACTGTAGTCGATAAGTCATTATGCCTTGCAAAATGTGACGATATTTTATTTTGTTTATATTGTTATTAGAAAGAAAACCCTAAGTTTTCTACCTCGAAATACTTCGGGAAACCTTTTGAGAGTCAAAACAAATAAATTTCGGGTATAATTTTTGTTTTTGCGTAATGACTTTTTAATTGTTGATCTCACCGTAGAAATAGTTATATACAATTTTAAAGGTCGTAAATTTTTCTGCAAATTTGTTTGTTAAACTATTTTTGGCAAGCAAATAGTAACAGAATTACGAGATTTTAAAATTTCACAATATTTTCCTTTATTCTGAAATTGTTCAATTGATCGATTGATTTTTTCGTATTTCCGGGTGCGTCAACTACTTTGGTCATTAGTCCCGTCAGTGTAGTGCATGTTTTTCTCGGAGATGACGGTGATCTTCCCCCGCTGGATGGCGAGACCCGGCGCCAACCTACCGTCGGCTAGTGGAGTTTCCCCCTAACCAGGACTCTCCCACCAGCGGGGCACCGCCCCAGTCCGGACAAGCTCTAAGCTCCGACCGGTCTCCCAGAATATGTGTTAGTGTCGTGCATGTTAGTGTAAGTGTGTGTGTATGGGGAGAGGATAGGACAAGGAAGAGGAAGGACAGATCGCGCGCGCTCCGTGGCCCGTTTGTTAGGGTACTGCTCCGGCATTCGTCTGGTGTTGATCGGAGAAACCACGGAAAACTACCGATCAGAGCAGCCGGCCCCTAGAATTCTCCTCCAGACAGCGACTGAATTCTACCTAGCAGAAAAGCTAGTGTCAAAAATCCTGCCGCCGTCAGGACTCCGAACCTAGGACCTCCCGGTCAGAGGCGCTGCAGTGACATACTGAGCTACCGCTCCCTATCTGAAATTGTTCAAAATTACTAATATTATGTTTAATGTAGTATATGTGAATTTGTAAGATCATTATAAATAAAAAGCGATTAAATACTAATGTTTTTAATACTTACTAACATTACACCCATGTTTAAAAGTTCTGGTAAAAGTGACTGTAGGCCTACCAGTTCTGCCGACTAACTCAATTTACTTATATCAAAAGCATTTCAATAGAGTAAAATGACGCTTGTTTCTTCTTCTCTGTCTTCTCCTACTTCTTTTTATTAAAATAATAATAATAATAATAATAATAATAATAATAATAATAATAATAATAATAATAATAATAAAATCACAAGAAAGACTGCCATATCCACAAATAAAGTTTTGGCACAAGTTTATGAATTGTTTCTTGAAACCATCAATAATGCAGATTAAAACCGTCAATATGTATGGGGTCGGAAAATAACACGTATTCCTAACGAGGATTTGGTCAAACAAGAAACATAGTACCACCTTTCGAGAGAAAATAAATTGTGCATGCCGACAAGAAGAAGAAGAAAGCAAAAGAAGTTCACCTAGGCACTCATGTTAATGAGATAATGCAGTTCATATATTCTTACCTTGAAGGAAACTGATGAATACCACTTTCTTACTGATGATTTGATGGGCGAATGCAGAGAGATTACCAACCCGAAAACCGCATAGAATAATCGTGCCTCCTTTAAAAGTGTGGAAAAGACATTGATAACAGACAGCTAGCAGAACATCTGTTGTATATTTTATAAATGTTGAATACAAAATATTAAATGACTGTTGGTATCGAAACAAGAAAAATAATACCGCAGATGCACATCTCAGAGTCTTTAAAATGGCAGCAGACCCATTCACAGGTGCATTAAAGAACGAATACCTGACAGCAAACAATTTCTTACATAATATTGAATTGGTTGTATCAGATACGTTGCCTTAATTGAGTCAGGGACTTTAAAACACATTAACACTGCAATTGACTCACGAAATAAAGCAATGGATATTGTTGAAACATGCCTCGCGTCGGCAGTAAGACAAGTCTTTTTCTCTTCCCTTTTGACAGGGTTAGCTCACAAGTATATGCATTGTTTCTTGAAACCATCGATAATGCAGATTAAAACCGCCAATATGAATGGGTTCACGAAGTTTGAAACTTCATTACTTGAAAGTCTTATATTTTTTTAAATACTCAAAACTAAAGAATGAAGGTTCTGTCAGTTCATGTTTGACAACGCAGATCACAATGTGAACATATTGGATGGTCTAATACTTTCCATACCTTGGGAGGAATAATGACAATAATTCCACAATCAGCAACCGAACTTCTTCTACGATCAAATCCTCGTCAGAAATGCGTATTATTTGCTGATCTCATTCATATTGACGGTTTCAAGCTGCATTGATTATACATGATATCAAGGAAAACTTCATAATTTTGTGCACGCAATTTCCGTGTGCAAAGGACAGTCCTTTTTGTTATTCCATAAATTCAATCGCTTTCTCTTTCCCACAGAGGAAAAATAGGTTTTAAAATAGTATCTATTATGTAATCTACGAGCTGTTGATATATCTGGCTGAGTCTGCTCACTTGCCTTTCGAATTGATGCAGAAATCAATTTTGGATTAATATACTTCGCATGACAAGAAAGATACAGTTAAATACACAACAATTTTTGAATTGACACGGCTCCTTTCTTCTTTACCACAAACACTTCACCTTTGTCCAAACTCCTCTCACATATAAAACACACTCCCGATACACATACCTAAACGTAATTTATTGGTAAGGTTTTTTTATTGCGAATCTTCCATTCCTTTTGTCGGAAGCTCGGAAATCGTGGTGCTGAACTACGAGAAGCCCGCCAAAAGCATCCGCGTGCTGAGCAACGGCAGCGCGCTGATGGAGAACTACGGCCACGGCGCGGCCTACCCGCCGGAAGCGTGGTGCGCCGACACGTCGCTGGTGGACGGCGAGTGGCGCGTGGCGAACGCGCTGGTGTGCGTGCGCCTGGAGGCGAGCCGCACCAACCCGGTGAGCCGCGTGCTGTACGGCTCGCTCTTCCTGCGCGCCGCTGCTGGTGTTCGCGCTGCTGCCCGACCTGCGGGGCCGCGGCCGCGCTGCTCGCCGGGTCGCTCACCCTCGCAACTACGCAGTTCTCGGGCCCCATCGACTCCAGGAACTGGTGCTACACGCTGGGTGAGGAATCTGCGACGCAGCCAATGTTGGTTCAGCGATTGATTGTTAGTAATTCCGGGCGCGTCAACTACTGAGGTCATTGGTCCCATAAGTGTAATGCGTGTTTTTCATCGGGAGGTAGCAGTGATCTTTCCCCACTGGCGCCGACCTAGCGTCGACTAACGGGGTTTTCCCCTACCAGAAATCTCCCACAAGCGGGGCACCTCCTCAGCAGGGACAAGTCCCCGACTGGTCTCCCGGCATGCGTGGTAGTGTAGTGATGGTTAGCGTGTGTGTGTGTGTGAGTGTAAGAGGTGAGGATAGGACAAGGAAGAGGAAGCAAAGATCACGCGTGATCCGTTGTCCTTTTGTTAGGGTACTGCTCTGACATTCGCCTGGTGTTGATTGGAGAACCCACGAAAAACTTCCGATCAGAGCAGCCGGCTGCTAGAATTCTCCTCCAGACAGCAACTGAATTCGACCAAGCTGAACAACTAGTGCCACCGCTCCCGGTTTGGTTCGGCAAAATTCGAGTCATCGAAAATGTTGACTTAAGGGGACTTAGTCTTATGAAAGCTCGCGTTGCACACTTCCATTTTTTTATTATTTGACTATTCGCAAAAAAATGATTCAACAAAGCAGCCTTCATTTCTCAATAGTTAATGTGACAAATTTAATTTTTTTTCTTAATGAAATATGTTCATCAAAAACAGATCTTCAGCTAAGGTAATGATCAATTTTTCGAAAATGTGAGTAATTTTTGCAAAATTTGGCGTCAAACAAAAGCAATTTTAAAATTTTATACAAATATTTTTCCAGAAACCGCACTTAAGTTTTTCTATAGTTTTTTTTCACGTGTGTAGTGAGAAACGGTAAAGAAAATGGTGCTCGTCCCATTTTCAACGTACTTTGTATTTTCGAAAATTAAAAAACAAACAAACAAAAAACAGCGAGATGGTAGTTTTGAATTTACCGCGTTTCATTTTGAGGCGGTGTTGACAATATAATTTGAAAGATGCTTGGAGGCTGTCATTCGAACCTTGAAACGAATCTTTATTATTATTATCATTATAACTATTATTATTATTATTATTATTATTATTATTACTACTATTATTATTATTATTATTACTACTATTATGATTACTATTATTGCTGTTATTACTATTATTACTACTATTATTATTGTTGTTTTTGTTGAATCATTAATTCTATTTTAAATTACGTCATTTAATTAAGTGCCAAAACGAATAGATAATTTCGCTTTGCGTAATAAGATGTGGGAATGACGAGTAATGCGTGTAAAAACTGAGTAGTTTTGATGAATATAACAATATTATATTTTTCTATCTATTTCACATTTTGTTGCTAGTGGTGTCAAGAAAGCTGAATTGCAAAATGTGTATCCCATACGAATTAGTGGTCATTGCTGCGTGTTGCAACTATTGTTGCAGTGCGGCACTGATGACAAGGCGAAAAAGACGACCGTCGTTAGTTCGTGTTAATTTAAACTAATACATTTATTTATGGCTAAAATGCGCATCGCGAATTGTAGGTAAATTTATGCAGAACGTGAATACACTGAATTCAATGGCAGAAAGCTGATTTCGTTTAAACGTTTGAATTAAAAAATGTGATTTTCATGCTTCGTTTGTTTAAGTTGCGGTGGCGGCATTCTTGAGGCTGGCCAGCCCCGGAAGCGCGCAACCCTATCTCTCTGTCATTATAAGATCGTTAAATTATTTAATTTAATTTTTTTGTAGCAAATATTAGATTTCCTGTAATCTTGTATTATATTTTAACACACGGCCACATTGAGAGGCGGTCAGGCAGACGTTTTGACGTAAACCAACTTTCGGCATGAAGGACTCACAAAACTGACACCATAACGTTTCAAAAGAAGTAATTTACTACATGTAGGAACAAGAATTATCCACTTTTTCAGTATAAGGGATTCACAATAGGAATTGTTCTGCCTAAAATCTGTACTTTGCGGTGCAGCCACATAATAATAATTTCCACAAAATAATAATTTAAAAATAAAATAAAAAATACTTTGAGGTTAATAATTCCTTTTATTTTTTTGCAATTAGACATACTCTCCACTCCACATTGACTGGAATTCGAAGTTTTCCGTACGGGTAGAAGTGTCATACTTTGCCTATCGCCGTGGAATGCGCATGTGCGTCATGTGGATAAAGCATATGCTACTACTCAATGCTCAGTGCACAGCCTTTTCTCCGCTTATGGCGCAAGTCGGAAGCCAAACATCAAACTGCCTAGGTGCGTGTCGGTGCAGGAAGAAAAGAATCGAGACGGATCTCGTGGTCTGTCATGAACCGTTTGAACGAAAAATATAGCTAGTGCCACCACAATGAAATAATTATTTTTTATTTCACGGTGAAATATTCTTATACAGCACATTTTGTTAATATACGATTGGTTTATTTTTAAAAAGCGTAACATGCGTTATACTATTAGTACGTGTTCATGAGGAGTGCTCCTTGCCTGCCACAAGGAGACCGCCATTGCAACGTGCCCATTTGCTTCTTTTGCAGCCTTTGTTATACAGTATTCTATGCTGGCTACTTTCTTCTGGCTGAATGCAGTTTGTTTCGACCTGGCATGGAATTTCAGGTGAGTTACTATCGTGTAGGGTCCGAAATTCCTATATCTCAAATCGTAGGACGTTATGGTTGACATAATTATATTCTAAAACATTCGTATCTCTGCTTTAACATAAAACTATAATGCATATATTGCCATATGAGGAGCTAATTGTAACGCCACTTGGATCTTCGCACTTGTATCGTGACCGTTCCTAATTGTACCTTATTAGATCTTCTCACTACAAAACAATGTTTACAAGCGCACTACAAACTACATTGGTCGCGTTTAGCAGATCGTCAAGAGACGCTGACAAAGTAACAAAATGAGCGCGCCGAGAAATGATTTACAATTTCACCCCGTTACGTTTAGATTTTCAAAAAACATATGTGTATATAGCTTCAAATTGTTTAACAAAATTTTCTGCAAAGGTAATCTGATCCTTTCGTCGTATATTCATTATCACCTAAACCCAAAAATAAACCCTTTCCTTGAAAATTACTACCTTTTCAGAAAATGTTATAAGGTACAATATTTAAAGGAAATTGTGTTGATAATTAAATTCAGTGTTGCTAACCACATTATTGGCCACTTGTGAAACAAAGCTATTTTTTCCTTCTTAAGTAGTTTTTTACAAGATACCGGTTAATTCAATGTACTAGTAATGTGTATCAAACAGTTTCATGAAGATAGTGAAACGTTTCTATTATTTAATTACTTAATAATAAATGTCAATCGTAACTAATTTCCGAATTTATAAACAATTTGGGCTCCAGGAAAAGGCTACACTTGAATTAAGAAGAAATAAAAGAAGTCATCTTCGTCAACATATCAGCGTTATTAAGATAGCCGGCTTTCGACGGCTTTGCCGTCATCGTCAGTCTACAGAATACAGAAAGATACAAAAAAAATTTATAAATAAATACACAATAAGATAGAAAAAAAATTAAATTACAATTGATGGATAACTCTAAAATATTTAGTTACAGATAGATAAAATTTCAAAAACGGTAAGGGGGGATGCAACGGGAGGATTAGTAGCAGTTCAAATTTCAGATTATAAATATTTGTGAAGAAATATACATTCTCATATTCAAAAGAAAAACAAAATTTATATATATATATATATATATATATATATATATATACATATACATATACATATACATATACATATATAAGAAATGGGGAATAGTAATAATAATTCATATCAATGTTATTACAAAGATGGGGAAATAATTGAATAGCAAGTTGAGCCGTTTTTGCTTACCTCGCTGCTGTCGGCAAAAGTCGAGCGACTGTGCCCAGAGAAAACGTGACACGGGGTTTTTATTGCTTTCCGGAGATCCGGCGGGGGTGGGTGGGTCGGAGGAGGTCTGTTTAGTGTTCTCTTGGAAATGTCTTAGGAGGCGGGGAGTCAGTTAGGGACGTCGGGTGTGTAAAATTATTAGCAGAGGGACAGAGGGAAATTAGTTTGTTCATTGAGAAGGGCCTCAGATTTCTGTTTGGCTTGAAATATGTGAAAGATTTCTAAAGCACTTGTGTTCCAGAATTTATTTTCTATTTCAAGAATTTTGATGTCTGAGTCTGGGTGAAAAATAACTGGGTGAAACTTTTGCAATCATACAATGTGTCTTTCTGTATTGATTTTTGTTTAATTTGAACTGCTACTAATCCTCCATTGCATCCCCTTATCGTTTTTGAAATTTTATCTATCTGTAACTAAATATTTTAGAGTTATCCATCAATTGTAATTTAATTAATTTTTTTATCTTATTGTGTATTTATTTATAAAATTTTTGTATCTTTCTGTATTCTGTAGACTGACGATGACGGCAAAGCCGTCGAAAGCCGGCTATCTTAATAAAGCTGATATGGTGACGAAGATGACTTCTTTATTTCTTCTTATAAGAACGTCAACAAAATCCAATCAGAATTCCTACACTTGAATTTCTGATTATCTATTACTGTCTTCAGACATGTTATAAATAAATGTAAATCCCGCTAGCTCGGTCGTCGGGTTCTTATGAAATTGTTGCTACTTACCCGCAACCAATTACTCAATCTGCCATTCATACGGAGTGGCGAGGAATCTGAAAATAATTCTAAAATGTCTACTCTAGGGTTGCACGTAATGGCAAATGAGAATCAGCTTTCTTTCAAACTATGAATTATAATTTATTCTGAATGCTAAAAATTACCAGACAATCATTGATTCTACCTATTATTATTGTACGAAACATGCCTATTTGGGGTTTAAAGATATTTTTCCAAGTCGGAAAATATCCTTCTAATATTATTTTCTATCACCTAACCTGGCAATTCACAATTCACTGGTAAAATTTCTAAGTCAAGTTTTTAACTTCACCGCGAAAATATTCTAAGTTCACTTTCCAGTTCACTCATGAAAATATTACAAGTCCGAGTTTGCAATGGTACAACACGTAATTTTACAAGTTCCAGTTGTACACCTAATGCGGAAATATTTTAAGTTCAAGTTCAATGTTTCTTCTTACGAAATATTACAAGTCCCGATTTGATAATTAACCTCAGAAAAAACCGCACAAGTGATCCGCTCACCACCACGACCCGAGTCGGAATGCCCTAATTCCCAATCTGATCCACCCTTCAAAGCTCGCTGTGTTTTTTCTCCTCTTGTGTTTTTCGCGTTGTTATGGTGTACCCTCTGCGTACCTGCACCATAGAAACCCACGTCTCAGGACGAACTCGCGTTGCTATGGGATATCCTCTGCGTATCTGCACCATACAAACCCACGTCTTTTGCCTAAACAAAGAATGTCCGTCATTTTTGGTATGTCACAATAGATTTGCACAGGGTAGATTAAATATTAGGAATAAGTACGAAATTTGCAATGTATTGTAATATGACGTTACAGGTTCAAATAATAAGAAAATGTCTGTGCTATGTTGCAACACCACTAGTTATTATTTGGCTTATTAGGCAAATAATAACTAATAGAAATGAACATTTTACATAAATATCATGTTATATAAATAAATTTCACCGAATTACAAAAAAAATCATTATTTTATAAATTTCACTGAAGCATATTACAATTACGACGTTTCGACAATTGTTTTTATTGTCATCTTCGTGCTTGGAGGTACATGAATCTATAAAAAGCAGGAAATTTAAAACTTTAACATTCAATTGATGTACAAACTTGCCAAATAAGCCAAAGTTGATATTCACATTATATATGTTGAAACACGCTCACAAACTGCTCACAATTATTGGGCGTTTCGTCGTAACCCGTTTCCGAATTTATGTTAATATGGGCGCCAGGAAAAAGGTTACGATAATATTTTTAGCTATCATTGCTTCAAAGAAAACTAAATATTGTCCCGCTAGCTGGGTTGATGGGTTGCATCTGAAATAATCGCTATTACCTATTGATAGCCGATTACCCGCTCTGCCATTCATACAGAGTGGCGAGGAATCTGAAAACATTTTTTATCTAGCTACTTATTAGCTCGAATTGGCCAATGAAAATCGTTTTTTTTTGTTCGTTTCGAAAAGAAACTTAGGATTTATTGCTTATTGCAATGTAAAAATGTTAAATGGAAATTTACATCAGAAAGACTGTCCTTTGGCCATGACCTTGTTCGAACCTTTATACTGCACTATACTTCGCGCGCTCTTGATCGACGTCGCCACGAAGGACCATCTTCTCTCTCCTCGGTGATGCAGAAATTTTAGAGTCGAAATTTCGCGATCTTCTCTCCTGTTCTTCCACGCGAACGTTGCCGAGCCACTGATCGAATATTTAAAATAATTGCCCAAACCTATCATAACGATTCTTACAAGTTCTAATTTCCGCGTGTTGTAAAAATAATTAAAGCCAAACTGTTCGTGAACGTTCGAAATTCTATCAGTTCAATAATTAGTAGAGCTCCCTCGCGAAAAATAACAAGTTACACTTTTAATACACT
>CAXIVR010000006.1:125351293-125588793 GCA_964035755.1 Teleogryllus oceanicus
CCACACAAGGTCACGCAGCGCTCCTCTTGTTAACGTGCGCTCAGGCAAGGAAAGCTGGGCACAAAAAAATCAAAATTACTTAAAAAGAAATTTAATTAACATACGAGAATATGTACGTCATTGGATTCGTCTACCATATTTCCCCGTTGCTAGGAGAATATAACTGGCAACGGTAATCCCTTACGTTACATCAGGTTTCACACTTAAAAGCGCCGGGTTTCATCTCTTTCTAAGCGCTTACGACACCGTTTCCTCGCCAACACAACCTTTTTTAAATTCAATTTTATTTTTTTGAATTTGTTGCGTCTTCGCCGACGTAACACGTCTCTGAACTCTTCTTGGGCGTTGAGCGATTGGCTTGGAGTAATCTCTCTCTTTTTCTTTTGCAAAGTCTCGTTGTCGTAACGCCGCTACGACATGAGAAGGGAGCAGGAGGGCAAGCGAGTAACAAGACGCACTACGCTCATTGCTTGTTTATTCCATGCTCTGATACATGGCTCCACTTACATCAGATAAGGGTGTAAGGCCGCGGACAAGTCACAGGCAGTGGCAGCAAGGCGCGGCGGCGACGGGGGTGGCGGCTGCGGCTGCGGCAGTGGCAGCGTTCTCGCGTCGGGTTCAGAACTCAGTCGAAGCGCCTAGTCGCCGAGAGGCGTCCAGGGATGTTCGCTCCCTGAGCACGAGGCCCGCCCCTCCGACCGGAGCGCCTAGTCGCCGTTAGGAGTCACACAAGAAGAGCTGGCGACTGCCCTCCTTGTTTTCATTTCCCCTCGCCAATACCCTTGGCGAGGCGGGAGTTTATTTTCATGTACGGATACAAAAAAGCTCCAGCTTTTTAGCTTTTGGAGCGCAGGGGAGGGCTATATCTTAAAGAGACTAACTTATATCTAACTTAAAAACTAACACAAACAGTCTCTTTGGGCTATTTAAAATTTTATATACAGTGGTTTAAATTTTCCAATAAAGTTCTTTTAGTTGAATGTTCTATCTTGTTCTTTTTTCTAGATTTATTACATTCACTCACTCATTCATTCTTAATCTATATGTACAAACCTTTCACACACTCATTTATACCACACGGCACAGCACTTCACTACACTATTTACACTATATACACTAATTTTTACGCCACGGCGCCGACTTTACTCAGGCGTCCGTGGCGCCGCGACGTCTTCAGGTCCTGGCGGTTCAGACCCGGACTGCCCTCCTTGGAGCCGCGGCGGCGCTTATATAGGTGCCGGCCGAGAGGTGGTCTCTCACGGGGTGTGTGGGGGAGGGGTGCGAGGGGAGCGCCGCGCCCTCCGGAAGCGGGGCGCGACGAGCCGGCTTGCTGGCGTGCAGACTGGGCGCGGCGCGTCCGCCGGCCTCCTGGTGCAATGCCGTCAGTGGCTTTTATCCCTTCGACCAGGGGCTCGGCGCCGTTAGATCTCGGGGTCCGTGAACGGCCAGCCAACCAGGAGGCTTGATGTGTGTATCTGAGCGAGCGGTGTCCTGTGCAGAGCTGCCGGCGCAGTTCGCCTACTTCTACGGCCCCATCGCGGTGCTGTTGGCGATGAACCTCGTGCTGTACGCGCACACGGCGCTGCAGTTGGTGATCGCCCGCCGCGACACGGCGCTGGTGGACGCGGCAGGCGGCGGCGGCCAGACGGCGCGCTCCGCGCTCGGCAACCCACGCGAGCGGTGAGTTAAAATCAACCCACAAAGAAAGAAGCAGTCGAATTGTGTAAATTGGGTGCTTTTTTTTATTTCTGCGTCATTTTTTCTTTCTGAACAAATATATTAATTTCTTTTGTAAATAATAAACAATTTACATTTTCGGGAGTGTTTATATGCTTCTGCGATGCAAATTTTTGCATAGAAAGTATTTTTTCAAACCAAAGTTTGAGTTCTTCTGAAATTCAGAGATTTCAACTAAAATCGGCTTTTTTACACTTTCTTTGCTCTATCCGATAAAAAGTAATTTCAAAATTTGGAGCCAATTTTGTGAAAAATTTGAGAATATTCTTGAAACTTCATTTAAGTATCGGCCAAAATTAAAATATCTGTTTAAAATTCAAGCAGCCGCGACATTACCCAGATCATTCGGAGAATATCAATTTTGATAAAAATCCTGTGTAAGGTTTTCCCGCTAGTGTTGTTCACAGACGGAAACGCGGACAGGACAGACGGACGGACTTACCTTTTGCCATAAACCAATTTCTGGGCATCAAAGACCCACGAAACGTGGATTATGACTAAGGACCGGATTTTTAGGTGATGCACCTACAGACGAAGCTCATTGGGAGCTTTCATTTGTTACTTCTAAAATGTTATATAATCCAATAGAAAGCGTTTAAAAAGTTTGTCATGCACTTAATTTGCACCTAAATCACATCACTGCACCTAAATAGACATTCTGCCCTTATTTATCCTCTGTTTCCCAATCTTTGCACACAAACAAAAACACTTATTTGGAATGTACACATTACAGGAAATATATTGTTTACAGTTAAATCAAGCAATGTGCAAATTGTGCTCTTTCTTACACTTTGCTTCAAAATAACCTGCCTATATTTTTTACATCAGGAGGAAAGCGAAGCGTGACCCATTGTCGTTCATTACCAGTTATCGTGACAGCTGTCTTTTTGACCGGAAATCTTGCCAATGTCAAAGGTGCTTTAAAACGAACACTGTTAAGTTCTGATTATTTAGTATTATTTAGTATGTATTCACGTCTAATATTTGCGCACTCTGATTGCAAGTATGATGTTTTCTCAACCGACGCATTAATTAAGAGCTCGATCGCATTTACTCAATCGTTTACTCCTTTTGTCCATCGCACTGCATAGACGTGTCCATCGCACTGCATAGACGTGTTGAATTGTGTGGCATGTAGTATCAGAAGTAGTACGCGAAGAATACAATAAATACAATAATACAATAAATAACTGAATAATTTAATAACACAACACAAAACGAACACAAGGAAAGAATTCGCCATTCAAACATATTCCTGTCACCAAAAATATTTATATAAGGGAGAATTTAGTAAGAAAATCAAATAATAATAATAATAATAATAATAATAATAATAAATAATAAATCGTGAAGAATATAATCGTAATACAATTGTCGTTTATTTGATAGAAAAAATCTGGCAAACATTTTCGTACGAAGCCACTGTTCGCCGCCTCGCGCCACTTCAGCTTGCGTATGTATACCCCTTTCTGAATGTTAGGGGAAATGAGTGCGGAGTCGGAGGAAGTTGCCTGTGCCCGTAGGAGCGCTAGGCTCCCCAGACGGGCAAGTACCTTGTACAGGCGCGGTTTGCCGTGCCAGTGCTAAAAGTAAGATTGTCCGAGCGTGAGACGTCTTGTATGTTGGCAAGAAGTATTTTAGCAACAAAATGCATCGGAAATTCGGCGTTGCACCGACTAATAGTTGTTTAATGTAAAAGGAAAAGGCTACAGGCTCTTCGCTCGAACGCGGAAGTGCGTAGCGAAGCGTCAACTGAGGAGTGTGGTGAGGTTAGATGTTTTTAGCAGGGGTTGTTGCAATACTGTTAACAGCCGAAATTTAAATACATAATTTTTTGATGTGTAAATATAAATTTGCGACTGACCCAGTGGAGCCGGAAACTGCACACCGTATCTCTTACTAGCCTTGGCTTTCTCACAAGCAGTCTGATTCGTGTTGATCAAAATATGATCAACACGAGTATGTTGCAATTCTTCTTCACATATTATATCTGATACTCTTAATCGCCGTAATGTACTTCACCTACCCCAGACTAATGTCAACAGCACCCGCTTAAATACCGAAATATGCTTGGAAGCTGTGCCTACATTGTATTTTATCCGCCCATTTTGGATAGTGATATCAGTTATTGTGGGAATTAGATTTACACTTTGTCCCTAATATACACACTAATGCGTCCCGTTTTTAAGTTTTATTATTTTTTTGCCTCGGAATAACTTATTCAAAGAATAGTGATAAATAAAAATAAAGGTTTGCGGTGACAGAGCTATTTTTTCGCCGCATTACATAATGGAGAACTGAGGATAAATATAATACAATGGAGAATGTATATTTTTCATTCCATTGCAAAAAATATACTAACAGATTTGACGAAGGAACTTTAAAGAACAATACTTTTATGGACAGCGAATAGAGCAGTGTTGAAGACAGATACCGCAGGTGCTTCTATAAAAAGTCAAACGATGATAACTAAAAATACACTTTATCGGCTTCAAGGTTTCTGATGTACTAGGGTTACTTTACAATGCAAATTCGTTGCCAACACGATTAAGTTTGTGAAGTTTAAAAGATACACCCACAAGATACTTCTAAAATCGAATAGTTGTTCACCATTTTAATTAACAGCGATCCTGTCCGCAAATAATACTTGTGAACGAATATTAGCCCGACTAAAAATACACCCTTTGATAAACGAGAATAATTTGAATTCCGCTTGTCCGATAGACACAGCAGTTATCCAACGGAACATGGGCACGCGGCATTTCTCAGACTGCCAACACCGACCACCGAAGCCTTCGTCATCATGAGACGAAGGCCAAATCAGTGTATTTGAACATATTCAATGACGTAAGATTACGCCGAAACTCTCCTTTAAGAAGAAAGCAATGATAAAAAGCAATTAACTATGTGATGAACGTAATACAAAACGATTCATAGAATAACCTGGCCAAGCGGAGAGCAGGACTGGCGGTGAGGGCAGCACTGCGCTTTGTTTTGCTTCTTAGAGAAAGAGACAGAGCTATTGGTATAGCCAGTGCAACTGAAAACTGAAGCACTGATGTAGACCAAGATCCGAAGACGTACACGTGGCCCTCTTGTAACGTCATCTTAGGTTTAACAACACCCGTGATTAGGGATGGCAAACAAATCGATGTTTTCCACCAGACCAATGGATATATTAAAACATCAATATTTTGCTTTTGATGTTTTCTTCACATCGATATTTTGTTGCAAAAACATCGATGCATTTTTATTTTTTTTAATATAAGGATTTACGCACGTTGTAGAGTAGCAGGAATCCACAGCGATATCGTTGTTTTGCGTCATCCTCTTTATCACGCTGCAAATTCCGCCTGTGCAATCTGAGGGAATTTTAGGTGTTTTCACTTTCATGGTGTATGAATGGAAGTGACCAAAGGATAAAGTAGCGAAACACGATTTTCTTTATTGTTAATTTTATTCTTTACATTCGATAATAATTTTTATTAATATACTACTCACACGCTGGTAACCAAACAAAAAAATATATCTCTTTTCCGTACTGTAATTAAAAATGGATAGGAAAATAACATGTATATTAGTCTAAAATTAAAACATCGATGTTTTAAACGATCCTTTTTCGTCGATGTTTTCACCGATATCGAAAACCTTTTAGCGATGTGTCAAAACATCGATGTATCGATGTTTTGGTAAAATTTCCTATCCCTACCCGTGATTGTCCATTTAAAACCACAGGGAAATGCCGACGCGTTCGGAAATTATATTAATAAATACTGCTAACGAAGATTAGAAGTATTTGAGTCCTTAAAAGTAACCATATATTCCAGTCATGCTACACAACAAATTCTACAACATGACATTACATTATTCAATTTAATGAAAAAAATCCAGGAATTTTTTCTTTGAGTTCCAAATTCGCATAAAATACAACGTAATGGAGATGTGTTTGTAATCGTTAATGAGTGATCAAATTATTAAGTGCTTTCTGTGCGATTAATGTTTCTATGGAAAATTATCTGAAGAAAAACGAATTGGACTGATTGATTAGCATTATGTACTATCTTACTCAAAATTTTTTTAATACTTTGCAACAGAAACATGAATGCAACAGACTATTCCGCCCCGGTACTAACTCACGAAGCAATTGTCGCCGTTGTTATTTATCAGTTGCGCCGCTCTCTCTTCAGTCCTACACTTCGTTTGGTCGGGTTATACTTAATATTTTTTGCTTAGATCTTACTTCCTTTTCACTCAAGCACTCATATATAGACATATATACTCGTGGTGCACAACGTGCTCCGGGTGCTTCGCTTTGACTCCCGTGTCGCAAGTGGCCAAATTCTGAACCTGAGCTTCTGAACTTTCTCTTCACTCTCCCTGTTCAATGCAATGTCAGGAATCTCAATGATGATTTTTTCAAGAATATCAATTCCATGCGCTTCACGATTACGCTATTGTGTTCCACGTCACCAGTCCAGTTTCAGGAGGTTTTCTTTGAGGAGGATAAAATCCCATTTTGTATCATTGTAGTGATATGTAGATATGTACTGGAGGACAGACGTTCTTTTATTGAGGAACTTAAACTTTTAATCTTTTAAACCAGTAAATCATTCTAAGAATTATAGTAACTGAGATTGTCTCGTGGAAGGCAAATTGATGTTCTAGACGTGCAGTGCATATAATGAATATTCCTGTTGAAAATGATTGAACCCTTGACCCCACTTGACCCTTTTCTAAACGGTTTCACACATGATGAGAAGTTATGCGAACGCTCGGGTTCAAAAATTGTCAATTTTAATCTTTCACAATGTTTTGATTAAGAAAGGAGTACGTGTGTTTGTTCTGTGAAAAATATATCTAGGTTTAGATTAGTGTTAAAATTAATAACAAATATGAAATATTACTTCGGAAACTTTATTGTTGGGAAATGAACGTGTGGAACAGTATAGAGAAATATAATTTTTTGTGGCAAAAGTAAAAAAAAGGTGGGGTGGATTTCTTTTGATCGCACCTTGATAAACATCAAAATCATCGTAAGTATGGCATTTGACATATCTATAATCTAATATTTTTCTAAAATTTAAAACAAGGTTTAGCCTCAAGCATATAATGTTTTTTAAACACCATAATATTTAGTCGTATATAATACCTAAAATGTTGTGGGCCTATTAATGATACACTCAATTTTACTTTCTCACTTTAATACGTACTTACATCGTATTGATTGAAAGTATAGAAATGAGGCAGAAATAGGCGAGTTTTCGATAGAAGAACTCGCATTGTCAGGTTTTAGCATCGTAAATATGGATAAATCTTATATGTAGGAACGTGTTCCTAACACGTTGTTTAGTCAGAATCAACGTTCTGTGGATTCCTGCTACCTAAATTTAATTGAAGGCAGAACGTCCGTCTGTTCGTCCGCCAGTCTGCGCACGTAGTTGTCACCTAAAGAGATCACACGATATTCTCCAAAATTGATATTCCTCTGTCGTCTGAATGAACTTAAGACCCTGCGGTTTTGGCACGGATATTTTTCATAGAGGGAGTATTTTTCATGAAACTTCAACATTTTCAAACGTAACACTAAAATTGCTTCAAACTTTTGGATTCAACATTTTCCTCGGATAGTGTAATGAAGGCTTAAAACGGAAGATCGTAAGGAGACTTAAAATGACGAAGGTCTCATTTTCGTTGAAATCTATGAATTTTCGAAAACTGGCAAACGTTCAAATTTTTTGACGTTTTCTTATAATTAAAATATTGAAGATTGAGATGTTTTCCTTCAAGAAATATATTATTCAAAGACGATCTTCAGATAGTTATGTGCAATGTTTTGAAAATATGAGTAATTTTTGCGTAAAATAAGGCAATTTTAAACAATTATTTAGTTGAAAACGATCCCAACAATTTTTTCTGATACATTATTAAACGCTTAAAAATTGCGCAAGGTCCGTTTTCGGCGAACACTCTGTTTTTTCGAAAATTGCAAGAACTTAACATTGCAGAACTTTAACATCAGTTCAATATTTTTGACAGATCGTTTTCTAAAATGGAATGTGGTTTTCTAAAAATACATCTTCAAACGAGGCTATCTTAATTTTTTTTTTGAAAACCAGGAGTTTTCGCCTAATTTTGGCCTGAAGTAGAGGCAATTTTTTTCTTAAAAAGGTCTCCAATTTTTTTCTATAAAATTTTCCTCGGTTAGAATTAATGACGCTTAAAAACACGGCGCAAGACAGCACACAGTATTTTAAAACATTGCAAACAAAAAATCAACTTTGTAAAACCACAATATTGATCATACACATTTTTTCCTTAAGGAAATTTATTCCTTAAAACTAGAATTTGATGTAATGTCAAATTACGTGTAAAATGTTGAAAATTGCAAATGCAAGTGTTTAATTTTTTTAGGCGTCGCGAAGATAGAATTTGACTGAGAATGTGGTGGAGAATAAGTAACGTGATTGGTATGTTAACTTTAAGGATGTAAGTTAAAATATGCATTGCTAACCTTTATTTTCAATGCCGTTTTCAGATTAGGACATTTTCCATCACAATGGAAAGTATCTCAAATTATAATGATTCATAAACCAGGCAAACCAACGCGTGAATTCTCTTCATATAGATCCATTAGCATACTCCCTCTCTTATCGAAAGTCCTAGAAAAACTGCTATTGAAGGGATTAAGCCCAATTCTCGAAGAACTCAAATTGATTCTGCATCACCAATTCGGTTTTCGAAAGAAACATTCAACCATGGAACAGATACATCGAGTGGTAGACGTAATTAATAAAACTTTCGAACAAAAGCAATACTGCTTAGCTGCTTTCATTGACATCAGTCAAGCCTTCGATAAAGTTAGTTGGCATTTGGGACTTCTTTACAAAATAAGATGTCTACCTCATCAATGGTACATAATTATCAGCTCCTATCTGACAAACAGACTCTTTCAAGTGAAGTTTCATAACGAAATATCCTCATTTCGACTAATAGAATCCGGAGGCCGATCTTGTACTTACTATTTACCGCTGATCTACCACAACATGACGGCATCACAACCGCAACCTACGTAGACGACACAGCAGTACTGGTTACCAACAACGATCCAACGATTGAAGCATCCAACATCCTAGAAAATAATTTGAATGAAATTTCCGAGTGGTTTAAGAAATGGAGAATTAAACCAAATGAAACCAAATCTTCTCACATAACCTTCACTTAAAGGAAGAATTCTTGTCTCCCCGTAAAAATGAACGACAAACAATTACCACAAACTGAAGTAGTAAAATATGTTGGTCTGCACCTCGAACGAAGGCTAATTTGGAGAGCCCACATCGTAAAAAAACGAAAGGAGATGGACCTAAAACTAAAAAACTCTATTTGATGATCGGCAGAAAATGGCCTCACTCTCTCTCTCTCTCTGTAATAAATTAAAACCAGTTTGGACCTATGGAATACAACTCGGGGGAACAGCTAGGCATTCGAATATTGAAATTCTGCAAAGATTTCAGTCGAAAGTCCTACGATACATAACAAATGCACCGTGGTATGTATCTAACAATACATTACATTCTGATTTGCAAATTCCAGCTATCCATCAGACCATTACAGAATATAGGGAAAAATAGGAAAAAAGACTTGAAAACCATCCAAATTACCTTGCAGTGAACATCCTGGACAACAGTGAAGACCTCAGAAGATTGAAACATCACCTCCTAGATCTCAGTCATAGATATAAATAAAATAGTAACAAATATGACAATGTAATTGCAATGGTCATTTAAAAATGTAATAGCTGGATTAAGTTTTTAAAAAATTAAATTTTTATCTGAGAAGTGCTGTCAAAGGACAATTCTTCACTCAAGTTATTTTTATTTCTAAATAATTCACCGAATGTTCATGTAAAGAACAAATTGTGAATAAACAGCAGTTAAAAAAAGTTAAAATACCAGCGTGGCGAAAAAAATGTCGGTTGGAAACACTTTCGCAGGTTCATGTAATAGTGTAATATTGAGTAGTCGTTACAAATAATGCAAGAAAGTATGTGCTGTTGTAGTGCCACTACTTTGTCATTAACTTTACTCACTCTCAAGATACTTCTTCGTTTGCGTTTTAGTGACAACAGAGGATGCCATTTTGAATAAAACCCAGCACTAAAGGAGCAAATTGAGCTAATTGATACCATTGCCTTTTTTACCCTTTTCAGTATTTTTGCGAGAAAATAAGAAATCCCAAAATATATCGTTGAATACACAAATTGAAGTCAAATAATTAACTTACATAACATTTTGCAATAAAATAATGTATTTAAAAATGTAAATAATAATAATAATAATAATAACAATAATAATAATAATAATAATAATAATAATAATATGATGATGATGATGATGATGATGATTAGAGGAAAAGTTGATTTGTGGTTTCTCGTGGCGTTCGCAGGGCGATGCTGCACATGAAGCTGTTCCTGCTGATGGGCGTGACGTGGGTGATGGAGGTCGTGTCTGTGGTGGTGGGGCAGGCGGACGCCTACTGGTACCTCCCGGACTCCGTCAACATCCTGCGGGGCGTTTTCGTGTTCGTGCTGCTGTGCTGCAAGCGGAGCGTGTGGCGGCGCCTGCGTGCGCGCCTGCACGAGTTGGGCTGCTGGCCGTGCGGCAGCGGCGGTGGCGCCGGCGGCGGCGCCGGCGGGAAGGCGGTGGCGCGGCGGGGCGGCGTCAGGGCCAGGGCGGCGGCGCCGCCGCCGAGCGGGAGGAGGAGGACAAGAGGAAGCGGTGCAGCGCCACCTCTTCCGCAGGATCTGCGGACTCCGACGCCACCCGCATCACCGGCCTGTCAGTGAGGTCCCTGGACGCATCACACTAGTGCAGGAGACACTGCACACTAACACCATCGCACCTCCGGCTTCATAACGAGGGCCCTTCACCCCTCCCACTAGCGCAGGAGACACTACACACGAACACCATTGCACCCCGCCTGTCAGTGAGGTCTGAGGTCTGTGGGCATCTCCCACTAGCGCCAACATTTCAGAACATCAATGTTTCTATAAAAAAATATCGATGGTTTAACTCGATGTTTTGAAGCCGATGTTTTTGAACATCAATGTGTTTACGTTTTCGATGTTTTGTTTGTGGATGAAAAATTCCCAGAATCATAATTGTTAAAGTTAAAATATGAAACAATGACTGATAGCATCTCTGTTTTTAATTCAAACAAACGAGGTTTGTACTATCTTCAGTATCTTATCAGGAGACTATCCCTCGTTCGAGGCGATTCTGATGGACTGGCATAGCCTTCGTCTTTCCTCGTATTTCGAACATGGAGAGGCGTTTTTAAACTTTGTTTAAACTTGAATTTTAATTATAAATTAATGAAACGGCCACTATCAAATCGAATTTGATATCAACGTTATCATAAATAATGTTTGGTCGATATGTTATTAACATCGACGTTTTAATTCTGAACATCGATGTTTTGTTGTGAACGTCGCTAAACTAACCTACACACGAACAAGCCTCGCTCGCGACACGTTTGTGCCCGCTGTAAATGTGTTGTCGGTGCATTGTTCCCAATGTGCGAACAAAACCGGTACATAACAAATATGGCAGCTGCGACTGATGCAAAGACCCGGGGAGTTTAACCTAAATGTAATGGGTGTTCATAACACGATATTACGAATTTCTTTTGTTCCCCGAGATCTTTCTTATGCATGGCCTTATTTTCTTTTAAGCTAGTGGACACAGCACCCCCTTTGACTACTTGTTGAAACAATGCATCATATATTAAGGGGAGTATGTAGTGGAATTTTGACGAAAAATTGGAAAAATTTTTTTCTCCAATTTTTGTATCTTGAAAGTGTGCTGAATATACCTTTTTATTGTTTTGGAAAATCTAAATTTAAAATTTGGTTTAAACCCCCCCTGTCGGCCTTCACTAAGAAGTTTTCGTTTCTGAGTTGGTAAAGCTTCATTTTCGGCAGTCGTTTGTTTCTAACGCGCGAGAGCCGTAAAGTTTTGATTGTTGCAGTGGAAAGTGAAGTGAATAAAGAGTATCTTTGATTGTGTGATTATGGGTCGTATAAAGAGATTCGATAAACATAAGTTTCATGGAAATAGGTTCACAAAGAAGAAAGAAGACGCTGTAAATAGTATAGTTTAGAGAATATGAGAAAAGCAATTTGGGCAATTTATTTTCATAAATTGTCAACAGAAGAGGAACCTTGCCACTATCTTTGCCCTCCAAAGGGGCCAGGAAAAACAAATTGGTGCAAATATAACATTAATCCAGATGCATACAAACATCATGGATTGCCTGCTGAAGTTATGGCAGCAATAAAGCCAATTTTTAGGGATCTCTCCAACCCAGAATTGTTGAGAAAATGCTTTCATGGGAAGACCCAAAATTGCAATGAATCTTTTAACAATTTAGTGTGGATAAGAATTCCAAAAAGAGTCTTTGTAGGTCTACAAACATTAAAAATTGGTGTTTTGGATGCAATTGTGTGTTACAATGGAGGAAACATTGGAAGAGTCAAGGTCCTCCAAGAGTTAAAAATTAATCCAGGTTACAACACTATGCGATACCTTCAGGCTATGGACACAATTGGAGTGGAAAAAGCTGAAAAAGCAGTGGAAGATCTTACCAAACAGGCAAGAAAGAAAAAAAGAAACATTAAGAAGAAAAGGGAAGAGGAGAAGGACACAGACTATATAAAAGGAGATTTTTAGCTGATCGTAGTGGTTGATAAGTGACACTGTTTACTTTAAAGGCCATTTGCCGAAAATGTATTTTCAGTGGACATTTGTGCATTTATCTAAAAAACAATTTGAGATAACATTTCTAAAAAAGTGTGTTATACACAACTCAATGTGCTCTTGTTATTAGACTACTTTTTATGTAAAATAATATTTCCAGTAAAAAACAAAAAAATTGGAAATGCCTTTGTTTTAGTAAAAAAATCTAATGAGGAAAAAAATTTACAACTTTTAAATGAAAAGTTTCAATCTACCATGTTAAAAAATATCAAAGCTGTAACTTTAAAATCGTTATTGAGAAAAGTGCACCAGAAGTTTGAAGATTTAACATTACTAACATAGGCACTACATACTCCCTTAACTAGATGTTTCTTCTAGCAAAAGTTAACAAGCATACTCGTAAATGTTGTTTTCCCATCGTGTTTCTGGCAAAATATGTGAGAAAAGGTACCAAGTAAAATTTTGTTTCTCTAGGACTTCTTTGCCTGTTGCATTGAAATAAAAGTAAAAGGAAAGATGGCTTTAGGCAGCTCTATGTATAAGCGTACTTGTATTATTATTTATTTCTTCAAGAAGAGTGAAAGATTTTTATCACAGAAAAAATGGTATGGTGTATAAATGATATATAATTACATACCTACAATTTTATTTAAGTAATTTCTTTTTCACTTTTATTTTTTTTACATTATGAGAGCAACAAAATTTCTCGGTGCCTTAACAATTTTAAATTGACAAAAATGGAATATTTATCTCAACTAACTTGATCTGAGTTGCTACGGCTATTGCAATTATTGGCTTGCAATTTTCTCAAAGTCATCAGAAACAGAATAAAAAACGTTTACTTGTAAATTGGGTAATTTATCTCATGAAAGGAACTTTTTATACTTACTACGTAAATAATTCACACAAACTGAAAGCAAAATTCCTATTGTTTTATTATAAAAATTCGAATGTAAAATCAATTATATTCAAAATAAAATGAGTCTAAGAAAGTATTCCTGGAGTGATTAATAGTGAAGGAATTGTTATTATTAGTATGTTCATAGCATCTTGATACATAATTAGGACATATTTCATATGTCGTGTATTAAGCAGAATGTATTTCCTTCTGTTAAAAACAGTATTTTTTAATTCATTTCATTACTTAAAAAGATATGAAAATATCTACTCTGTTTTATAATCATAAATAAACGGTTCATGAATTTTTTATATTGCATATATTTTCTCATTTAAGATTTCAAACCCATCATGTAATTAAGGCAGTTTGTGTTTTTAAGCAACTTGAATGTGATGTTTGAGGTTAATGTTAGTCTTTGAAACATATTTAAAACAATAATAAATGTAAAAGAAAAGTAGCATATCAAAAAATAAATATAAAACACCACATCGTATTGTCATAATTCCGAAACTGTTTTTATGTTTTTCCTAAATTTTTCTTCCAGGGATGGAGTGCAAAGCATTTTACAAACTGTATCTGCCAAAGCCGGTTTTCATGACTAAGTTATGTTAGACAGTCGATATCATGGATGCGTAAGGCGTGACTCACCACAACAGTCATTTTGCAGTTAGTATCCTGAACAGAACCATTTATTTCGCTGACAACTGTTTTTGAAAATACACCGGATCACTTTTCAGCTAAGAAAGCCTATGAAATTTTAGCTTATAAAAGAATTTCGTATTTTATACTCACACAACTCAAAAATAACTTTTTTCTACAATTGCATAAAAAGATGGATTCTGCACATGGTTCTCAGCAGGTGAAGATCATATTTTAATATCCAGTAAAAAATACGGTTATGGAAACAACTATCTTACCGTTAAAAAAATACTTAACATATGGGAATATTACGAAGTTAACACACTATCTATTAGCAACGCTTCCGCATTCACGGCATAATATACTGATATTCCTCGAGATATCAAACACTTTGCCTCACAAATACCTAGCCCTATGGTCCTGGCAAAAAAAAGTCTCTGTACTTGTGAATTGATACGCCTACCATCTTGTGAGTGTCCCAGCCATACTCCTTCTTGTTTATAAAAGAAATATTATTTACAAATTTTTAACTTCAATTCATTTTGAATCGTTGTTGATTTTAATTTCTACTCTTCATACCATAATATCGAGAGGAAAAAATTGGCACCGATTCAACAATACCAATCGAATCAAATACGGTTTCGAATTTTCGGTCATAAAATTAATTTCAATAAGATTCTGCCGATCTGGTGGCCAAGATCACTAAGGCAGTAGTGTCGTAGTGATCTCGGACCGAAGGGTCGCGGGTTAGAGTCCCGCCTCGGGCATGGATGTATTTGTGTTCGTCCTTTCACCCCTTATCATCATCATATCGTTTCGTCTACACAGTTACCATAACGTTAATTCCAATAGTGGTCGCTAATGACCTAGATGTTGTTCTAACCAGTAATTCTGCTGCCTCTAGAAGCAGTTAGCATCAGCATGGAATATACAAAAAAGTAATAATACTGTTTTAATAGAGTATTAACATATTTTTATTTATGGAGATTTGTAATTGAAGGAATGTGAACTTACGTATACAGTTAAGTAAATTTCAATAGAGATGCAAAGTTTGCAAATAAACATATTTTAAATTTGTTTTAATTCAATTATCCCAAGTCCAGAACAATTTCTAGAAGCATTCTTTTCTATTCGACACTGAGACGCCAATGCTCTTTTTTTTTTTCATTTATTTCTGCTTGGCTCGAAGGCCCTCAGCATCCGCGTACGATACAGTGATGTTACATGAATTTAAATTAACATTGGTTGAGAAAACTTAGACTTGAATACATTGAGTACATGTGAATGAAATGTGAGAAGCCACATCGGGTGCATGATAATCAAGGAGGGTCGAAGAACTGTCGCGGTAGTTTTCGCTTTAGTCTATTGTGGTGAGGATTTTGTTTTCCGATTTTGAAATGTACGGCTGACGGAATCTGGGGAATTTTAGGATAGAAACGAGAGGATAGGAGGGAGAAATGGACGGAGATAGGAGTAATGCCGAGTTCGTTATGTAGCTGGGAGTTAGGTACAAACCATGGAGCTTTAGTGATGGATCGGAGGAATTTATTTTGGAAAATCTGCATTTTTTGGATGTTTGATTTGCTGGCTGAGGCCCAGATAGGAGAAGCGTAGGATAAAATTGGGCGGATCATTGACTGGTATAGGTGAGTAGCGACATGGAGTTGCAAGGGTGATGACTTTTTGAGTATGGGATATAATTGATGGGTTCTACGGGTTGCCAGGGTTATTCTGTGGAGAATATTTGATTTCCATGTGAGCCGTCTATCAAAAAGTACTCCCAGATATTTAACTGGCTTGTTGTTTGGGAGCCAAGTTATATTTTCTCCTTGATAGTTGAGAGGGGGAGGATTATTTGGTCTACGGAGCGTGAAGATTTTGGCTTGGCTTTTCGCAGGGTTTATCCGGATATGCCATTTCTTGGCCCAATCGGAGAGCTTAAAGAGGTGGTGTTGCAGGTCTTCTTGTGCGGAATCAATATCACGGTTTGAGGAATGCTTTCTGACACTACCCTCCGAATATAAGTGGATTGTTTGAGGTAATCGCTTATCGTGTCAAAACCATGGAAAACTTACAAGTCTTCGAAATACGTATATGCCGAGGTCATCTTAATGAAACACAGAAAATCTCTGAGTGTATGAAAGAATCAGCCGTCATTTCATCAACGAAGCTGCTGCATAATATCCTCTTATTGTGATATTTCGAATGTGCTCTGTTTCACTGAGTAGCTAACATTAACACAATCATTCAAAGTAGAAATAAAAATTAATGATGAAGTTCACATCTCCTTGTAATTGTTGTTAAAATCATAGGTTAGTATTATTCCCAATGAAATTGTAGTTTTATTGAATTTCAAATAACTGCTTGGTTCGTAACTGCTTGATAATATATCATTCTTTGGAACGATATACGTTTTGAAATTTCAATAGAAGACAAGTTAATCCAGACAAATAAATGGGAAAAAACCTCCCATTCTGATTTTTAAAATTAGTATTTCTTAATGTAATGTCTGTATCAACATCAAGAATTGCTGTAGTTTTGCCTTTTATCCCGCACTGCACCCACTCTCAGTCTCTCCTCTCCACGCAACAGTCTAGACGCCGCGATGGCCACCTTCCCCAAAGGCGAGAGTGGCAAGGGCTGCTACACGATTGCCCGTTGAATTCAAAATCACATGTCAGAAAATCTACTTTTATACTCAAGTTACTATCAAAATAATAGCATTTGATACATCATGTTAGTCCTCTTTTTGTTGTCTATCCATTGCTGTTGAGAAGAGTATATAGCTTCATTGAAAAAATCGAAAATGATTGAATTTCTGGAAAACTAAAAGTATTATAGACAAATTCTGTACGGCATGTTACTTGCCCCATGACTCCACATTGTTCAGCCAATACTTTATTTCGATATCCTGAACCGTTTAGAAGTTATGGGGGTGGTCCATAGCTGGTGGGACATCCTGTTTATGTAATAACATTACAACTGCATTCGGCAGATATTCGGCTTCTGTAATTTCTTTTTTGCGTATAACCTGCTCTGTGGTGTGTGTGTGTGTGTATTTACTTTCTCGTAAACTTTCGGAGTAACAAAAGTAATGTTTACAGAGGTATGTATGTAATATTGCATTAAATGGAAATACACGTTTTGGGGTCTTAAGTTACCAAGAGAGTTTTTATTTCAAAACGTCCGTCTGTCCGTCCATATGTCCGCTGGTCTGTCTGTTAATCTGTTTCTCTGTGAACACTTGTGTCTAAACTATTCGTGGAATTTTTGTCAAAATGAATTTTCCATTAACTATCTGGCCCGAATCGCGACCGTGCGATTTTGAATTTTTTAAAAACATCATTAGGGTTAATTTAGTTGAA
The DNA here is from genome assembly GCA_964035755.1 of Teleogryllus oceanicus. Taxonomy (NCBI): domain Eukaryota; kingdom Metazoa; phylum Arthropoda; class Insecta; order Orthoptera; family Gryllidae; genus Teleogryllus; species Teleogryllus oceanicus. Next base: position 125,368,687 of record CAXIVR010000006.1, read on the forward strand.
GCCCCTGGGGGTATTTTCAAACTTTCGTCCAAAACGGCTCCAAAGTTTTTCGACATACATATGTAACTACAGTCGAACATACGCTATCGTCGGTACTCGAACTCTAGGACCTGCCGGTCAGTGACGTTACAAGGAAAACTGGAACGATGCCACTGATCTATCGCAAACCTTTGAAAAGTATTCTTAAAAACATAGTAAGTCTTACTTCCATTACAAACTTTTAATTTTTCAATATTACAAATATTCAACTGTTTCATATTATTCGTGCGCGTAGTAAATATCCTGCTTGACTCCTGCGTAACTTCCTGCGTAACAAATCGGGCAAATTGTGTAATTGAAAAAATATATAAATGGGTTAAGAAAATTGGAATAGTTTCGAAAACCATGAGAGTTAATAACAATTTTCTAAAATCGATTTAACTAAATTCTGTAAAAACAGTCTCATGAATTTTTAAACTGCCCTTCTTCTCAACATTCTGTTTGTTAAAAAATATCAAAGTGGTTTTCAAGTTTCACTATAATACGACCGTTCTCTACTTCGTATACGAATGAGTAAACGTTCTTCGGCTTATTTCTGTAGAGAAAATATGGTATATTTAGAGCTATTGTGTGACACAATGATATTTCGCTACAACTGAAAAATGTATCGAAACGAATGCTTACTATTCTGGCAGTTTTCTGTGTACTATTTGTTACTTCTGTGAATGTTGACTGAAGAATGCACTGCGTTAGACGAAATATAATTATACACATATCTTTCTTAATGCAATCTGGTCTTCAATATTAGATCTTCAAATCATCTCATGTGCACGTTTCTTGAAATATGAATGCTTTTCGCATAACTTTGAGTTATATGGTGACAATATTTATGTTTTCGAACACCACCAATATACATGCTGGAGATTTATTTCCGAGTGCAATCGGTTTTAAATACTAATTTTTAAAATACATTATTTAGATGTTAGTCTGAAAAAACAGTAGCTTTTGCGATTTTTCGAAAGAATTTTTCAGCGTCAAGAACATCGTAATATTCAAAGCACAACATAATCACCTGCCCACGGACAGTATCGTAGCGTAAGTGAATAGGCGACTCCTTGTTGTGTTGATGATCTTGTTTAAATCTTGTCTGCACTAGTTTTTTTATTTTGTATATTATTGTATGTATCTGGCATGCCAGATACATACAATAATATACAAAAAAAAAAAACTAGTGCAGACAAGCGACATTTGCAAATGACATTGAAATAAATTGTAGACGTGAAATTTTATATATCGTTTTGCTTTTCAATAATTATATATTTTCTTGTCTCTCAGACTTCATTTCTTTAAGGTTTATTAGAAGAATAAAGTGTTTATATTGTAAAAGTTGTAATATATTAAATAAACGTTATCAATAAAACAAGAAAATAAGATCAGTTTTTCTATTGTTTGAATTGGTAGTCAGATGAAGAGAAAGAGAATAACTGTGCCAATGGTATATGTTTTTAAATCAAAATGTTATATATTATTATTCTTTTAACATTTGTTTAAGTTTTTGTTAATCAATTGGTCAATTTTCGTAGAATTGGGGTCTTGGTCACCTCTACCAAGAAACCGACCAAATATTTATTAATTTCACCTATATGTTAAACATCCATTCTGGCAGACAATATCCAGATCAGGTCGAACTTGGAGCTGTTGCTGTGAAAATTACCTCACCTATATGTTTGTATATATGTAACTTATATATTCCCAACAGTCACAATCTCGAATACTCGGAACTTAATGACATCCTTCAACAACTTCCTAAACCGTTACTGATTACAGGTGATTTTAATGGTCATCATGCAGTATGGGGCTCATACAAGATTGACAAAAGGGGAATATTGCTAGAAACTTTTGTGGAAGATTCTGATTTGGTCATTATTAACACGGGTGAGCCCACCCATATCAATCTTAGCAATGGTAAACTTGGTGTAATCGATCTATCCATTGCTTCGACTCCTTTGCCCAAAAATGCACATGGAATGTACTGGAATACCCATACGACAGCGATCATTTTCCAATTATTATCGACATCGACATCCCTAGATTTAATAACAATTCCTTCCCACCCTTTGATAGACTGAACTTTAATAAAGCGAACTGGCCCTTGTTCCAAGAAATTATCGCTTCGGACCTGACCAACTTCCAGCTCGAGGATGATATCAATCATGCTGTTCAGTATTTTACTAATATTATCATGGAAGCTGCTCACCAAGCTATTGAAAATTATCAAATTAAATGCTACAAGAAGAGAGTTCCTTGGTGGAACGACGAATGCCGGATGCCATTAAAGCAGCAAAACATGCCTTTAATAGGTTTAAAATTGAACCAGAGCCCTTGCCAGAAGAATTGTCAAAGAATCTAAAAACAATCATGGACTGATTATGTTTCTTCAATTAATTCAAATAACGTGTCGGAGTCTTGGAAGAAAATTAAGGCCATTCAAGGCAACAAAGTTTCCAATGACATTCAATATTTGCAATCTCATAATGGTATCATAAGTGACTCTGCCACTATTGCCAACACTCTAGCTAAGACCTTCCAAAGCAACTCTAGCTCAGCCAACTACGATGAAGAGTTTGTGATATCAAAAAACGAAATTGAAGAAACCTATTGCAACTGTCTATACCCAACTCCAGATCGATCCGACATTCTTAACGTACCAATCACTACACAGGAATTAAATGACGCAATAAATTCATCTAATAACTCAGCACCTGGACCAGATGAAGTATCCAATATCCTTATTAGAAATCTACCCACTGAAGGGAAAGAAGTCCTACTCAAGATATATAACTATATGTTATCATGTCAAACCTTTCCTAATAATGGAAATTGGCAACTGTCATCCCCATTCCTAAACCAGGTAAAGTACGATCTAATCCCATCAATTACCGTCCAATTTCCCTAATTTGTAATCTCTGTAAGATACTTGAAAAGATTCTTGACAGAAGATTAAGATGGTTTTAAACCGCTACAACATCATTGAGGATCATCAATTTGGTTTCAGACCCGGGTACTCACATATTCACATCTAGTGAGTGTAGACACCTACGTTACGAAGCCATTCAAAACAGACAGCATGTCATTGTTTGTGAATCTAGACGTTCAAAAGGTTTATGACATGGTCTGGAAACCCCGAATTATAAGGGCTCTTAGGAACATTAGTATCGACGGTAATATTCTTCATTTCATCAAGAATTTCACAAGTAATCGATGTATTCAAGTCCGAGTCAATGATCAGTAGTCGGATACAGTCGTGCTAGAAAATGGGCTCCCACAAGGTTCCACCTAAGTGTAACGCTATTCTTAATAGCCATTATGGATGCTGGGCAAGGAATAAAGTCACCACGATCATCCGCAAGTATGCAGATGACATGATAATTCTCAGTAAAGGAAAGGTAAACTCCCCTCTACTCAGGTCATTACTCAAAAGCTTTGAACTCAATCCATAGCTGGTCATTAACTTCAGGATTTATTATCTCTCCCAATAAATCTGAATGCATACTGATATCTAGACGCAAGGTGTCGGGAAATTTACACCTGCAAATTGGCAGCGTAGCGATAAGAAGAGTTTTTAAACCAAAATTCTTGGTCTTGTATTCGACAGCAAACACACATGGTATCACCATATAAAGGAGATCATCACTGATTGCAAGAGAAGAATGAACATAATAAAATGTTTAAATCATAATAACTGGGGCACAGACAAACGCACCTTGCTCCTTACACACAGAGCTATCATCTGCAGTAAATTAGACTACGGATGTATAATATATAACAAAGCTAACAAACAACTACTCAAAAATTAGACCCAATACATAACACAGGGCTCAGGCAAGGTACCGGTTGTTTTCATACTACGCCAACCGGTAGCATTCTTATAGAAGCTTCGAACCTAACCTCCAATTTCGTAGGGATTACTTGACAATTAAGATCCAAATACCATGGATGTCATCAGGGACTATAAAATCCCAAGTTTCACAGTGGAACACATAGAACTCTTAAATATCCACCATGGGTTACATCAAATCTAACTATTGATAACTTTTCCAAGGATTATCCCAACACCAACCTGACAGCTTCTGATGCGGACCCAATTCTGCAAGAAATATTTAACAAATATCATGATCACCACGTTATTCACATCCAAGACACATCGGAAATGGACAGGCTGGGTTTATTCATCCAGTCTGTGCCTCAATTATGCTTTCTTAATGGCAATCGACCTCGCCAAATCCAACTGTAACAAGAAATCCATTATTCTATCTACATACATACCGAATGGCATTACAGTACCTCCTAATTATCATATGCCTTTAATTCACACCAAACTCTTTGAAGTCTGCAAAGAGACCGCTGATGCAGGTATCGCGCCGGTGGTCATTCATATTACTAGAGAAATAGAAGCCAGATCCCCGATCAGCAAGTCCACACCACCGATATTAATAATTGATCTACAGGAAAAGACAAATGACAAAATGTATTCAACTGATGACTACCTGAAGCACGTTGGTAAAATAATGAAGAAGAGGTGGTCAACTCTCTGGAACGATTACAAAATTAGCAAAATACACAAGGCAATAAATGAATTCTTTTCTCATAAAACCTATGCAAAGTTTTCTCGTCAGGAACAGGTCGCTCTTTCGCGTATTCGATCAGGACATACTAAATTATCGCATGGTTACATATTGTGGCGGCACATTATTTTCACGTATAATAAGAAAAATTATTCGTGAACAAAAGGGCTGTGTGTTGGGACACGCTGGGGCCTACCACCCCCCACCACCGCCACCACCGCCACCACTGCCGCCGCCGCAGCTGGCAGGCCCCTCCGTAATCGCCCGTTTCTTAGGGATTTACGACCCACAGCCGCGCGCGGACAGGGCCCACCCTTATGAATGCTTCACTGTCCTCGAAGCCGATATCTTTCTTTAGGTGATTCCCCGGTTGGGAAGTACATTAACTCTGTTTATTGAAAAGAGTGTTTATGAAAACGGCCATTGCACACGTGCACACACTTAAAGATAGAGTGAGAGGGAAAAGGTCTAATTGACGGAAAATTTTAGAGATTCTTGACATCTGATTGGTGAAGAATTAACCACGACGCCACAGGCTTAGGCCAATCAGATTACAAATGACAGGGGAAGGGGTGATTTCGAAAGAAAGTAAGCAATTTGGGGAGGGGGGAACCAAAGGGCTCGAACGCACGGAGCAAAATTCAAGAAACACTCTCGATTTGATTTTCGGCCGAGGAGTTTCACGAGAGGCTCACGCGCAGAAAGGAATGGTTTCTCGGTCTCAGATCAATTCGCCGAGATTGTTGGTACTGTGATTCGTGACCATTGCGCCACTGTGCATAAAACGGCCAGTCATTATTTCGCCAAGCTAGCCACAGGTTAATGCTTGCCTGTATCTGCTGGTGACTTTCGTCATCTTCCTGAGCCACGCCGCCAACCGATACCTGATGTGGTGTCGCCGCTAGTCGTTCCGAGAGGTGGAGACGGCCCCAGCACCCCGGGCTTCCTTCAGCTGACGCGGCCTGACGCCCCCCCCCAGCGCGACCGGTGCAGGAGACGCTGCCACGGCCGCCAAGGGCCCCGCTTCCCCGAGCACGCAGTCCCCAGCTGATGAGGTCAGCGACCCGAGGACACCCCGCTACCCAAGCGCCGGCGTCTCTCGCCATCAGCCGCCATCAGGCAAAATAAACCTGCGCGCAGGATTTAGCACTCCTAAAAACTTCATTTATGTAAGCGTTGCCGCGCATTGGCTGTTGTAATTTAAGAATAAGAACCAAATCTGTAATTTAATTTAAATTTTTTTGTATGAGCTCATTAGGTAGGGTTATTTTTAATCGAAATTCTCAATGTAACTTCTCTGACACCTGTCAGGAATAAAGCCCACTGTTATTAACCTACAATAACTTCTATCTGGTTGAAACTACTTTCATCAACTTCCTTCCACCATCCAATTCAACCGATTGAGCTACGTCCGGGCCGGCGTCAACCAATCTCAAGATAAGGGGGACAGTCGTGACAATATTAAATAAAAACCAATCCCAATGTGTGATTGTTGCAACAAAATCCTGAATATTAACCACATTCTCACAGAATGTCCCAAATATAATTCCATAAGAACCAAATATTTTGATGCTGAACATTTAAACTCCATTTTAAGAAACTTTCCTTTCCAAATCAAGGTAATAAACTTCTGTAAAAAATAGGCATTATAGATTTAATTTAACGTGTATATGGTTATGTGTTTCCTGTCCTTATATACATACCTCTACACGATTCCATATATCTGTAATATAAGTATGCAATATTTCCAAATACTGTTGTATATATTTATTTGTTGCTTCACTTGTGTAATAATGTAAAAATATTTCAAAATGTATCTCTATATGTAATGTTATATTAATGTAAAAGTCCAATAAGCATTGTAACTACTATGTAACTAATGGAGTCGCTAATAACCTCTGCTGTTGATGCGACTTAAAATAAAATTAAATAAAAAAATTTGCATGCGCTAGACATTTAAATATATGGTACCAAGATGTGCGGAGGAAATTCGAATCTAATGTCAGATGCACGGGAGAATATGAGAAAGAATACTCATATGAATTTGAGAAAACCAACCAGAATAGAAAGGGAAATCGAAGAAACTTCAGTAAAGAGAGCATGGTAGGGGGGGGCAAAGAGAGTCAGTCTACCTAAAATTATCTTTTTAATTGGTTTTAAGTAACATCAACATCTATGGTCTTTAGTGACTATACAGAAAAACATTCCTCAAGAAAATAATACAGAAAATAGATGTTAAGAAAGTTAAAATGTTTTTGAAGTGAAATTTTATTTAAATTTTTATTAGAAGGAAGGTTTCATGCACATTTAAAGCTGTTATGTCGCTGGATAAGGTAGCCGATAATGGAGTTATTTCTGTTTTTAAATGAAAAGTGAGAGCAAATTTCTTGATAATTTAATTAAAACTTACACATCAATAAATATAATAAAATAAGAACGGGATATTCATGAAATCAGGAACTTAGTACCATTGATAAAATATGTAGTATTCGCAGCTTATAATGCTTAAAGTTAAGTTAAAACGACATATTAAAAGTTATTAAAAGTTAATGTCAATGTAATTAGCTGAGGCAAATCTTTTGAGATTCGGTGGACAGTGGCTCAGTTCACTCCTCAGAAACCTTAGTGTTTAAAAATTTTAACATTTTTTATTTAGAGTTCAACAGAACTATAGTGAGAGCAAGATCAACAAAAAGCAACTTATACCCAAGGGCACCGGTTAAAATGATTCAGTGACAACCATCGTTTCCACTGAATCGTTTGTGACAAGAGTTCGGAATGCAACGGTGTTGCATATTCAACACTACATTATTAACTAGTAATAGAAATCAGCCTGTATGAGTTTTAGCGTCCTGCTGCTGAGATCGGTAGTTGTCGGTGTTTTCTCTGATCAATACCAACAGAGTGCCGGTTCAGTACTTTATCAAACGGGCCACAGACCACGCGCGATCTTTTTATTTTTAATCCTTTTACCTCCTTCCCTTACACATGCACACTTGCGCTACACTACCACACACGTTGAGGGATGAGTCCGGATCTCTACCGTGTACGGCGGTATTTCGTTAGTAAAAATGCCTAATGAGGAAAACCCCGTAACCCGACGTGTAGAACGGCGCCAGGTCTCACAAAACTGCGAGAAGAAACATCGCCAAATTCAAAAGAATTTAGGTAACTTAAGATAAATAATACACGACAAACTTACAAAATAATATCAAAACGCAATATGACTGTAAAAATTGATACTTTTAATCCCAGTAATGAATATTTTACATTTTTCAAATGACAAGTTTCTTGTTAGATGTATGAAGATTAAAACTGCTCTCAATAATTACGATGGTTTAACTACCAAAATTGCAAGGAACCTTACATACAAAAGTGCAAAATTTCATGTATCGGTTTGACAGTTCATCTAGAAAAACAAATTTCATGTGTAAAATATCTGAGTGTGTTATAAAATGTTTCATTATAAATAACGTTGTGTGTGTTTCGGAATGTTTCTTAATAATTAGGGGGCGGATTTTGATGACCTAAAACATTACCAAGAATGATAAAACACTTAAATACTCTTAAAATGTTTTTAAAATTTAAAAAAAAGCAAATAAAAATCGACGTAAAAAATTGATCAAAAACAGGTCAGATGAACTACTCAAGTTGTTGAATACCTTACTGATGTAATCATGGCTGCTTCCTTTCATTCAAGTGAACTTGCAAATTTTTGGTTTGAACTGGACCAGGAAATCTCTGTCTTTAGATTTCGTGAAATCCGCCGCACCAACAATGCTGTTGATAGGCGTCACAGGAACCTTAGATTTCATTCAACGATTGAAATAAACATTTCTGAATAAAGAAATCGAATATGTTGCTCAGGAAGTGTGTGAAGAACATTTGTAAAATTATTTGAAATACTATTAAAATTATATTAAAGTAGATGAAATATGCGAAAAATGTTTTGAAAAGGACGAAAAAAGTGAACTAGAGGTGTTATAAAATGACACAGGCTTTCTCATTGCAATTTTTTCTAATTTCCTTTGTATGGGCTTTAAGGTCTTGCTTCATTTTCTCGCTAGCTGTCATCTACCATCACCCAAAAAACCTTTTTTGACGTTTTTCTCTACTCTTCGGATTCCTAATAGTAGAACCGACTTATTACTTTAAGAATATTAAAGAAGAGGAAAACCTTATCCTAAATAGAAATTTTCATAGAAAAATTTGAAGCCGCTTTTAAGAAAATGGCAATTAAGCATTACTATAAAGGCGGAATTTGAAACTCTTTTTCAGAGGAATCTACTGAGTTTTCGAAAAACTTCATTTGAAGTCATTGGAAGCACTTCCACTTATGAATTCAATAATGTATACTAATAAATGGAAATGTGCAATATTAACGGTGTGAGATGTACATAAATTATATTTAATTTTTGAAAAAACGAGAGTCACCAAAAATGAACTTAATGTCATACTAAACAGTGCAATTAGTACTATCTGTTGGAAACGTTTGAATAAAAAAATTGGAGCAATTTTTTTTAGAAAATGGCATTTGAGCGTTTCTGAAAATGCAGAATTTTGTGCTCATTTTTACAAAAAAACAATGAAATTTTACTCAACATTATTTGGAGCATATGTACACATAAATACAATAATGTGGACAAATTGCCTATAATGAAAATATGAGCGACGTGAGAGACAAGCCAAAAAATTAATTTTTTGTAAATTTGGTAAAAACAAAAGAATATAATAATATTGCGCTTATGTCAATTTTGTGAGGGAATGTAGCACTATTTGTACCAAAAGTTTAAAGAAAAAAATTGGAGCGGTTTTTGAGAAAATCTTTTTTTTGTTTTTTAAATTACAAATATTGCACGCCTTATTGCGACGAAACTATTAAAATTTTCAAAACAATGTACAGGACCTTAATGAAAGAAGTAATCATGGACAACAAATTTAATTTGAAGGAAAAATCTTCGATTTTGTAGTTGTGGGAAGACGCCAGAAAAATTGAAACTTTTGCAATTGTCAAAAATTCAGAGTTAACCATGAAAATAGAACCGAGGCCACCTTTATAAGTGTGTTTTGCTCTATTCTTACAATAATTTTAAAGAAAACAAGTTGGAGCAACACTTTTGAGAAAATTTTGAAAATGTCCATGAGGCTGGTTCTAAAGCACCCGTACGTTTTAAAGAATGGTTTTCAAAATTTCAAAGCTTCATCTAGAGATAGATGGACAGAAGTTTCTTCAATTTGGAAAAAAATCCTACTCATGATTTAAGCGCTAGTTGTGTTCACAGACGGCAGGCGTTTCGCTTTCAATTGTTTTTTCGGCATCAAGGACACACAAAAAAGGGATATTGGCTACACCACATATTAGACGATTTTCTCTCTTAATTTAGCAACTGGATTTGACCACTTTTTCGTTATCAGAACCCGGCAATGAATTTTTTCTGCCGAAAATCTGCCGTTTTTTCATGCAGCATTACATAACTTTCTCTATACTAGTTAGTTTACTCCGCATATAGTGCGTATACGAGAAAGTAAAAATGATATTTCATTGGAATCCGTCCCCTGTTTATTATAGTATACTCGTAAAACTGTGTTCAACATACTCTTCACCACAATAAGTGACTCAGTTAACCCCATACTGCGCTTAAGTGGATCATTTTTTTGTCAACTACATTTCTGCACCCCACGAAATGTGCTAAAACTTGAAAATTAATAATTTGTATTACTGTTTCTTACATTAACTTCATATTATTATAAGTTTGGCTCACCTAATATAAACACATCGAAAAAAATAAAAAGCATATCTAGCTCATTTAACCAAACTGTCCTGGTTATTTTAGTATTATTATTAGGTCACAAATAAATATTTGGCTATTTTTGATTTTGGTTTATTAATACATAGGAGGGGCTCTAATCTGTTGATTGACTAGGGGCCTTTGATATTGAAGTCCGGTATTGGGTTTAAAAGGACTTTTTTCACTCACTATGAGTTTTTTACTCTACATTTCTTTCAAAATATTAAAAAATGAAAAATCATTTTATCACTCTTTTCCACGCTCTATTCATTTCAGGAGAAAAACTATTTAAAAAAGTGAAGGGGAGTCTCGGCCTAGCAGTGGTAGCGTACGCACGTCCCGCTGCACGGCAGCGCTTACCTTCGCCTCAGTAGTGGCAAATCAAGATAAGCGGTTAGTGGTGATCGTCGGATACGGAGCCCGTAACGGGCTAAGTTTCTTTAAAACATTGTTATTGTTGTTGTTTTTTTTGTGACTTTCGTGCAACAGTTAAGTGCCGAGTTATTGTGAATGTCAGTAAACTCAGGCCCCTCAACGGGGCAACTTATCAGAAGTGGAGCCAAAAAGATGTACTGCTGGTTCTACAACAAGGACAAACTCAGCCGCAGCTAATGGGAGTGCCTCAACAGCCTCATGGTCAGCCTCCGCTAATATCTCAAGCAGGGCCAACAGTTACAGCGGAAGGAGACCAACAAAGTGGCGTATGTACTGCTGGTTCTACTTCCTTGCAAAATTCACAAGTAAGTGACGTTAACGCCGATAGCAGATCGGACACTAAGAAGCGCAAATTCTCCCAGCGTAGTGAAAGTAACGAAGGGCACAGTGAAGAGTGCAGTGAATTCAGTTACAATATCCCAGTCTCATCTAGATATAAGTTGTTAGAAAATACTGTAAGTGATTCCATGGAGCATAGCCAGATAGAACCAGTGCAAGTGAAAATCCCTCCCATTTACGTTCACGAAGTAGATGATTATAATAAGCTAATATCAGACTTAAAAAATATAGCCCAAGCAGACTTTACTACTAAACCTAACAAAAATTCAGTCAAAATCATGCTTACTTCTATTGAAGACTATCGCAGTTTTAGAAAATTTTGTGATGAACAAAACACTCGTTCAGAGATCCAACACAAAAGCCCCTATCAGTGTTAATTAAGGACATACCTACAAGCTACTCAGAAATAGACATTAAAGATGAACTTATTCGTTTGAATCTACCAGTGTTAAAAGTTTGCAGACTGTATAATAAGGAAAGAAAGCCAATTCCAGTATGTGCAGTTGATTTAGAAAACAATAACGAAGCTCGAAAAATATATTCTTTAAACAGGTTTATTCATAGTGTAATCAAAGTGCAACAAATGTTAAATTCCAGAGTAATAATGTGTAAAAAATGTCAGAGATATGGTCATTCACAAGCAAACTGTGGCTATCATCCCAGGTGCGTAAAATGCGTGGGAAACCATCATTATTCGGAATGTAAAAAGTCTAAAGACGCCGCACCACAGTGTGCTAACTGTTTTGAATTTCACGCAGCTAATTATAGAGGTTGTAGCTATTATAAAAAATATATTGAGTCCTTTGTTAAAACTTCCCAAAAAGCAAATGACAGTAAATCAAACAACCAACGTACTTTGCAATCTAAATTTTCTCCTAACCCGCCACTACAATCCGGTAAGCATTTCCCACCCCTCTTTGTACGGCAGCCAAGTTCAAGTAGCCAAACAATGTTTACTGCCCAGCCTACTAACTGGCAAAATATTATACCAACAATAGTTTCCCAAGTTGTATCTGCAATCGTCCCACAAATCCAAAGTATGGTAGAGAAAATAGTTACATCAGTATTAAATAATGGCAACTATTCAAGAGGTAAATAAGATATTAAACTGGAACGCCAACGGTCTAAAAAGACAGGAAAATAGTTTCCGATATTTCCTGAAACACCACGGTATTAATATTGCCTGTATCACGGAAACCCATTTAATTCCGGGTGAAAGATTCATTATTCCGGGTTTCATCACGTACCGTAATGACAGAGAAACGTCACATATAGCGTCAGGCGGTGTTGCTATATTTATATCGAAGAACGTTAAACACGCGCAAGTACCGACACCGACGCCAAGAAACCTGGAATCTGTCGGAGTGCGAATTGAAAGTAATGGCAAAACTTTAACTATTATAGCAGGATATAAACTCCTAACCGAACCTTTCCGGAAAACTCATAAGACGTATATTCAGTGATAACAATCCGACACTATTACTGGGTGACTTCAACAGTAAAAATATAGCGTGGGGCTGTAACTCGACATCGTGGCAAGGACAGAAGCTATCAGATTTTGCAACAGCATGTAACATCAGCATATTAGCTCCAAACGAACCGACAAGATACGCGTCCAATCCAAACATCATTCCAGATGTCTTAGATATTGTACTCACCAAAAATGTTAATTTTCCCATCATCAAAAGTATTACCGGAACTCGCTGACCACTGCCCGATACCTTATCGGCACAAATCAATAGAACACAGCTCGATCAGGAAGCAAGAGGAATCGTAAATTGGAATAAGTTTACCAATCTAATGTTATCCTTTTACTCATATCCGAAAAGTATAAGTAATGCGCGCGACATCGACGATGAAGTTGATAAATTCTCCAAAGCAACTATTAATGCCATCAAACAGTCGACACGACCTCGCGTACGCCAAATGCTAAACCGATCCCAGTAAACATTCGAAATTTAATTAAATCAAAAAATAATATGAGACGGTACTGGCAAATTACTCGAAGACCAGACGTTAAAACGAAAGTAAATAAGTTAACAAGGCTGGTGAAAACCAAACTTGACAAACTACGTTTTTCAAGTTTCAACAAGTATATAGGCGAAATTCATCCAAATTCGAGTCACCTCTGGTCATCGGTCAAGCGCTTAACCAAAGAAAAATCAAACATTCCACCCTTGAAAATAGGAATTAACCGAGTATACTCAGACGAGGATAAGGCATCAATAATGGCGGAACACCATGAAACTACCTTCAAACCGCACCCCGTGACCGACGCATCATTTAACTCCAAAATCGAAAATTTCGTCAACTCTACTTTTCCAACGGCCGCACCACCCATTAAATTCATTACTCCATCTGAGACAGCTTTCGAAATTAAGCGTCTGAAAATTAAGAAAGCACCTGGAATTGACGGCATAAATACCGTGTGCATGAAAATGTTGAACAGGCGATCGATTGCAGCCCTGACGGCAATATTTAATGCGGCTTTAAGGCTTCACTATTTTCCTGCAGCGTGGAAAAAAGCTGTAATAATTCCTTTCTGTAAAGCTGGAAAAGACCCGAGATACGTTGAAAGCTACAGACCTATTAGTCTATTGCCAACCATATCTAAAATATTTGAAAGACTAATACTATCCAGACTTATTAAATTCCTCAATTCCACCAACGCTATTCCGTCGATTCAATTCGGGTTCAGGACCAATCACTCAACGACGCACCAACTACTACGACTCACTGAAGAAATAGCACAAGGCTATCACCAAAAGGAACATACAGCATCAGTATTTTTGGATATAAGTCAGGCGTACGACAGAGTCTGGCACTCTGGTCTAATTTATAAAATGCGACAACTAAGAGTCCCGGAGTATTTACAAAAGGTTATCGAAAGTTTCCTCTCTAACAGATCGTTTATTGTAAAAATCAACTCTTCAACCTCTTACCCGCGCACCATTGATGCAGGAGTACCACAAGGATCGGCACTCTCTCCATTCTGTTCAACATTTTTAGCTACGATATCCCCACTGAGGGTGACTCCAAGTTAGCGCTGTACGCAGATGATGTCGCCCTCTTCGCAACGCACAGCGACATTGCCGTAGCCAAGGACTATATTCAAAACACATTAAACGAGTATGTTAACTGGACTCAGAAATGGAGAATAAAAATAAACCCGTTAAAATGTCAAGCAAAAATCTTCACGTTACGCCGCCCAAAAATCCTACTGAATTATGCCTTCACAATACGTTTATTCCGTGGACCTCCTCACCGATAAAATACTTAGGAGTGTTGCTTGACAAAAGATTGACATGGAAACCACACATAAATGCAATAGCAAACAAAGCATCTGCCAAAATTTCAAAACTCTTCCCTCTAATCAATGCACATTCTTCATTGAAAGTCGAATGCCGATTGCTACTATTTAAGTCCCTCATTCTACCAACCATGACTTATGCATGTCCAGTTTGGGGTTGTGCAGCGTCAAGCAATCTCTAAAAATTAACAGCCATTCAGAATGTATTTTTAAGAAGAACTTTAAATGCCCCCTGGTTCATTCCGAACATCCAGATTCGCAGAGAATTGAAAGTGCCGTCATTAATCGATCACATAACTCAAATAGCTCAAAACTTTTACCAAAACCTTCACACTTCCCCATGCTCCTTAACCTTCAGCCTAGGTCGCAATGCTGCATACTCACGTATTAAATCCAGGTATCCTAAAGACCGATTCAAACCACCGTAATCCCATAAATGTCAATAGATCAACTGAAACAGTCTTCTACCTCGCTTCGTTTACTTTAGCCCAATATTTATGTTATTCCGAGTAATATAAACCACTGCTTATGGATGGCCATTCCCAAAAAGTAACAAACTGTGTATTTCATAATTTAACCTCCTCGAAAGACATGTATGTCGAACGAGAAGAAATAAATTAAAAAAAAGTGAAGGATGATCGAATTTATTAAAAAAAAATTTACTAACAATATCTCTGGGCACTTTTCTTGTCCTATGCTTGAGTGTTGTTGGGCGAAAACTGCATTTCAATATCGTAAACAGTTTAAAGTTATGAGGGTTTTTCATAGTTTGTGAGGCAACTAGTATTTATATTATTTCAGTTATTATTTTAAACACATCTTTGAAATATAGAGTTGAAATATGTTGTAACTCAGAAATATTATACATAATTTATAACTTTACTCTCTCATTGCAGTACAGTAACCTATATTTACAATATAGGAAGTGTGGGTTACGGAACTTCTCAATGTTAGACTCATTTTTCGTCAGGGGCGTAGTAACTCACTGTCTTAGTGATATCGCGGGTTATGTCGTTAACACTTTGGTTCTATTCACCGTTTTCCTAAGAGCTTTTTACTCAAAAATAATTAGCAACGTGCAGGTCTTTTAATACAATATTGTTTACATTCACATTACTGTGGATTCTTTATTATTGATTATATATGTAGCCCTAAAAAGGGGCGTTTTCTGTCTTCAATAAGAGGACCAATCGTTCTCTATCACGGCTTGTAATCGACGCGGAAGTGAAGCCACCAACGTAGCATGATAGTCGGAAATATCCAGAGGTGCCATCTGGCCAATTTTCTGCCATGGCAAGCTTCGTCTCGACCCACGTATTTTCCTCCTGCTGTGCAAGCCATTCCTGAAACAATTTACTGTTTTGAACTGTCGAGTTGTCATGTTGAAAATTCACTTCGCCATCCCGATTCATTTGTCGCACCGACGGAACCATAATATCTCGCAAGATATGAAGAGATTGGGTGTCGTCGAGGTGACCTATCCTGTGGAGAACTCCAATGGCACGTGCAAATACATCGCCAACACACTACAGATACTCGTCCAGATCGCGTACATTGAAACACATATTCCGGATCCCCGAGGTCTGTACATTCGCAATGGACCGTCATTTGCAGAGGAGAAAACCGACTCGTCGGAGAACATTACATTTCCCCAGTGATGATGAAAGTTGTCCTCGGCAAATGCTAACCTGCATCTAGGAAAGTTGGTGGCTGGTTTAAACTGAACCGAACTGAGGAATGGTGACTAGCCTGGTTCACCAATTCGGCGACCTGGGCATCGGTAGACACACGCCACAGTCCGGTGCCAGCACGTCTTCCCATTTCCCCGATTCTCGAAACTGCCGCAAACACCTACGTGCAGTAGCGTGAGGTACCCCGTAACGACGCCCGGCCTCCGAAGCAAAGAGAGTCCTATTTTTTACCAACGATACGACTCGCTCCTTGACAGACCGATCGTAATGCGACATGGTGAAAGAATGCGGGCATGTCGCACGGCGCAGCGAGCCGCGGCGCTTCGAGAGAGGGAAATGCGAGGAGCGAGTTCCGTCCTTAGGGGAGGGAGAGAGGGGCGGGTTCCGTCCATCAATAAACGAAAATATTTTCTGAAGTTAACTATCCACTTCACGCAATTTTGCGAAGTGTAACGATTATGGACAATGTTCTGAAATAACATAGTATAATGCACGAAGTGCTAGCAGTACGTTTTTTGGAAATTTTGATTGATAAAAACTATTGTCGGCATGCATGGTAATACTGTATAGTTTTCTGATATTACAATTGTTTGGTGACGGAATCACTAGAAACACGTTCGTAAAAACTATTAATTTTAAGTTATGTTCATTGAACTAAAGAACTTCTTTACCTATGATAAGTTGAAGCCCTGATGAGTCCCAACGAAAAAGGTACGTTTTAATTCATTTATCAGTACTTTAGATTAATTACTTATTATGCAAATAAATTTGAGAACTTCGTGGCAGAATAAACTAACTAAACATTACAGAACTTAACAACTATACAAACTTTTACAAAATATACAAACTCTACAAATTGACATGACCATTTCATCGTGCTAGCTTCTATAGCGCTCTACCTCACCAGAAGATAACAAATGAAGCTGAATTCTAATTGATAATATTTTGTTATTTCGAAAGCAAGAGCCTCCTCAAGTGATGACATTAAGCGTCAGTGTAGTGTAATATTCATTTTCCCACTTCCCAGGAAATATTCCGCGTCCATTTATTTTCTGACTCTCCATTTACCATTAGAAAACGTACCTTTGCAGCTCCCTTCTGGCAGACTTCTCGGAACGGTATACCGTTCTATTTACTCTATTATTAGGAAAATAGTTATTTGAAAAACAAAATTCAAAACTGAATCATTTTCTTGAGAAATTTCAATAAAATATTTCAATAGTCTAATTTTTAAACTTAATTTAAATTAACTTCAGTTCATTCACAATTAACTTTGTGATTACTGCGTAATTGCATGAATTCAAGCGGATTGCTAAGGTTGTATTGGCATTTTTTGTAATTCTGAGATTAAATAAAAAAATAGTTCACGCATTGGATGTGAATTAATTCTCCATTTCATTGAATTCTTTTCAATTAGTAAATAGTTCTTATTCTTGTGCGAAGACCCATTATTTTACAATTTTGTTCTGATACGTGTTTAGGGAACTTCTGTAAGAACTCAACATTTCAAGAGATAGCAAGGCGTTCAATAGCAAGGCGGCTCGAGCAAGTGACCTCTCTGCGGGTCATTTCAAAACATAGGCGTCTTAGGGACGTTATGTACTTCTATTCAATGGAAATGGAAACAACGTGAATTAATGTAAGGAAGAATATGGATTTGGAGTATATGCATTCAAAAAAACTTTTTCATCGCAAAATTGCTCTCTCATTAATATTAGCTGAACTCGTACTTAATTTTCCATACCATACATCAGAAATTTCTGTCATTACAAGTCAATTATGAATAAGATTGATTATTACCAGAACAAATCATCAGATTGATGGTGTACTTCTCAATATTGTCTGTGAAAAGTATACAAATGAGTGTTATAATAAGAAAGAATTTTCGTCTTCCTAAAACATGTGTATACTGTTTAGTTGCATGTCATATTTCTATATTTAAATGTGTGTAGCATTACAGTTTATAGAAAACTATTATTTGCTTATTATATTGAATTTAAATTATTTTCAGAATTTAATACACAAGAAGAACTTGTTCCCACAAAAGGGCGTAACGAAGCATTCTCCAGGGGCAGGAAGTGTTATTGGATTGGTGCCACTTCTACTGACTCCCCCTCTTATGCCTTTTAAGGCGACGAGAAAGGGGAAAACTTCCGAGGATAGGCTACTTGAATTACTAGAAGAGCCAATGATAAGCGTTGCTTGCCTTAGAGTTAGGATTGCTCAACGGTGTCAAATATATACTCTATAAATTATTAACAAAGGAGACATCATTAATTCCTCTATTGAATTATAAATTTTAGATAAAAAGATGTATAGTTCTATTTGAAAATTAACAAATGATTCAATTTCACAAAAATTAAAAATAATACACAATATATCTGCTGCATAAAACTTGCCTCGTGAAATAAATATGAAAATGATCTATCTTCTCACCGTTCTGTTCAAAATCATTTTGCAAAATAATTTGTTGATAATCAATTAGCTAGACGATAATCATATTGGTATACATTTTGCAACACTGAATAGAATGCACCCAAACACAAGAAATTTTCAAATTTTCAGGACAACATTTAGCCTCAGCGTTTTTAAATTTGCAAGAGAAATTATTTATAACACAGGCGAATCAAAATAACCAAACTACTATTTCAACGATACATTAATAATAAAAATGAAATTTCGGAAGTTAAAAAACAGCTCATTAGCAACAATTTCCACCGATTTGTTGTAAGTCAGAAATCGTTTATTCAATTTAATCGGCAGAAAGCAAGACACTGCAAAACTATTTTAATTTTATGCTTGACTGCCAACAGCCAATGAATTATCTCGAAACAAATGGCATCAGATGCTTAGATCCTATAGACAATTGCGTGTCTCTAACACGAAGGGCGGTAGCTCCGGTGGGATTGCTGAATTTTGCATCTTATGTAAAGGAAAATGAGATTAGAGAATAAAAAGAATTGCAAAATTTGTAAATTTATAAACAATTTCCGATTTTTGCAATTCTAAATTTTTGCAATTCTCAGATGCCTCAGAACCAAAAACAGCAAATTAAAATTTTATAAACAATTTCGAAATATGCGCTATTCCTGCCGGAGAGTGTTCCCAAATCGTCCCTGAGTTGAATATCGCAAAATAACAGTTTTTACACGACAGGCAAATTGATTGCTTAACATCTAGTGTAATTGTTACTTTAATGATAAATATACAGTTGGTCTTGGAATTTCACTGTCATTTATTAAAGTTGTTCCCTAGAAATCCTGTATCGATTCGAGAAAGACAGTATTTTTTATTTTTGCAAATTTATTAAACATATGAACAATTGCAAATATGCAATAATATTCTTATCGAAAACATCTACAGTAAACGGGACATTTGATAAACTTCAAGTATTGTGTACAGACGATAATAATTTTAAATGTGTATAAGAAATTAAATGGTCTAACATTAGTACTATTTTATCTGATATCAATGTAATTTCTTCAAAAGGAATTGTGTTAATAGTGGTTAAGTGCTCTGTGTTCATACATATTTCAATCAATTTACTTTCATATTCGTACAAGTGTATCTTCCATATATTTTTATTCGCTAATACTTCCACATCTGAACTAGCGACGCGCGCCATTTTGTACGACACAAATTAGTTACGGCATTCACCCCCTGCGTTGTTATTGGCTACGATGGTTTGTAAGGCTCCGCCCGCGATGTTAGGTCATGACAAGGGCTGCCCAAGCCGTGCTAAAGCTGAACTTAGCCCCAGACGGCCCCGATCAATTTTTGCTTCCAAAACTGTACTTAAACTGACATCAACTTTAAAATTCAAAAGAGAAAATTCATTGTGATATAGAAATTATTTCAGTAGTAAGGGAAGATACGGAGGAAATATAGTTTTGACAGTTTCGCCTACTATAAGGCAGAAAATAATAAATATTTAGAATCTAAAAATTTGAATAGCCTATACATTTGTTTTATTTTTTGTTTTTGTGTGTGTCTTTGTAGTTGATGTTTCTGAAAGAAGTATTACTTTTAAGGAAGGTATTTTTTGAAACACATGCGTTGTTATAATGTTTATAAATATTAGAGGAAATTGATCGATTAATGTTAAAACAGAGAGCACAAATGAATGGAGTTCAGGAATTGTCATTTTCAACCTTTCTCCACTGTTTATGGTTTCCTGTGGAATTGTGTCACATTGTTGCACAAAGCAAGAACTGGGCAGTGTAGCGCCGTTCCTTAGACACGCGAGAGTTGGGAGAGCAGCGAGCAGAGCGCGAAATGGGGCTCATGGCTCCAGTGAGGCGCTGCCTGGCAGGTCTGCGCAACTGCGCTCTCCTTGGGTGTGCTGGTCGCGAACGAGGCGATGGCAAGTATACGCACCTTGGAGACTCAGCTGATGCGGGGAGACATCTAACAGCAACCTCTCAACTCTTCAAAAGAGAAGGGACAGAGCGCGAACGCGGAATTGTGGGAGCGGGAGTTTTTAAATATTTTGTAGTGTCTCCGTGAACGTAGTCTTACGTACTTTCCTAGTGAGTCTGAGAGATGTGCGTGGGTTTTGGCAGATGGTGAAGTGGAGGGACGAGAGGAAGTCGGTGCGGAGAGTGCCGGCCGGCGCGGGAGTGGAGGTCGGCGCCGATTTGCACGCTTCCCTCCGCTCCCGCGGGCTCTGCGCTGGCGCCGTGCGCCGAGCCACTTCGGAGCTGACTCCAAGTGCTGCATTCCTTACGACGAGGAATTTCTTCACTTTGATGATTATGTGGAAATGGAAATCTCCGTTGGGATTTGGTGGAGTTATGAGATATTCCATTTAAAATTCATCATTTTAAGAGATGGACAGGTGCTGGAAGATTCACGGCAATCGGTGTATTTTGAATCTTCATTCACCCACGACGAAGCAAATATTGAAAACTTTGATTTCTGAATAAATCTGATTTCGGCTTTATGCATTGTTTTATTCTATCATAAATTTGAATATGAACATTTAGGTCTAAATGCAAATCAACTGAACGTGTACATTTCATAGTTTATTGACATATGTTCCTTTCGTTTTACATAAAACAATTGAATATTTAAACCTGTAAAGAGATGGAATGCAGTGGAAAATATACACTTTGGCAGATTGATTCATATCCATTATTTTATAGTAAGCCATTATTTTAATACATACACAAATCGTGCATAGCTATAGTACAAATTGTAAAAGGTACACTTTGGTTTTCCTTTTTTAACCTTTTATATTATATTTTCGACACCGTCTCCATAAAATGTTTTAAAAACATTGGAAGTTTAATAGTGCTACCTATTTCTTGTGCTAAAATTTTCGTTTAGTGGGGGGTTAAAATGAAGGAAAACCTATCGGAGGTATCGTAGTTTTAGGTAAACTATCTTTATATTAAACAGGTGTATAGTAACTTGTAAGTGATAGAAGAGCTAAGAGCTATCTTGTCGCCAACACGTGCGAAAGTGTGTATAGATATCCAAATACAAAACTGACCCTTCACGCGACACCTCAAACATCTTGACTTAGTGCTTGATAGAAAATGAATTATAAATCTGTAAGCACATGGTAATCTGTATATACAATCATTTTCAAAATAAAAAATGGCTAGAACTCTATCATGACCGTACTTACCTCAGTTTTCCGAATCAGGTATTGAGGTTTACCAAGCAAGTACTTACTACATATTAGAATTTTGAATGCAAGATAGAAATGATAAGGACAAGGGATCGTTCTTGGGGGAGCGTCTTTATTAGGAGGATGTTAGCTTTAGGTTTGATACTTTTCGCATTCAATTCATGATGCATCAGATTTACATTACAATTATTTGTTTATTCATAAAAACATGAATATGTTTTACAACTAGCCAAATCTTCATTATATGATCTCATGCTGTTAACGTGATTAACATCATTACCAATTAAGCTGTTTGAAATATCTAATCATCCGAGAGCTCCCACACTCTTATGCAATAATGAAATACCAATATTCTATATCCTACATTTTTACATTCAGTATTATTATTAGCTAACATTAACCAGTTACAATCTATCCCTCCCTCTGTGCACGGTTGTGATTTTTCATCATTATGTCCTTTCCCACATTGTACACTCTCAAGCTTATGATTGCAATAATTCATCCCGACTTTCACGAATATTACGAGCTTCGTTACTTATCTGAGGGTCCCGCAGTCCTGTCGTGGGAATGTAGCCGCCTCTGCTAATGTCCTTGACGTAGTCGAGCCACCCGCCGCCGACTGCGTGCTATCCACGTGGTCGCCATGCTGTGCCCTGCGTTCTGCTATTTCATCGTTCACTTTCAAAGTCCGGGCACGAATTCGGTCTCCTTGTGGCGATGCACTTGCTCGAAGCCGTTCATTTCTCCTTACCCTAATAGTTTATAGCCCACGCACATCGCTGCACCACGTGGTTTCACATCACTTAACATTTTCTTGCTTATTGATGCTCGAAACGCAATGGCTTTTAGTACTATACTTTAATCCGATGCTCCGAGTGCTCGTTTACTCGCATATTAACACTTCCACGCACCTTCACCCCTCGATGCATTCCGATTTCCTCCTCTCGCCTCACACACGCTACACAGCCACGTGCGCGCCATTCGTCATGTCTCCTCGCACTCTCTGAATCCCGCCTCTTCTCATCGGCCGTGACTCGTTCCTGGAATCGTTCCCCTGAAAGATCGATCTGCGGTCTTTTATACGCGCCAGATGATCTTCAATTTTGTGGTTTTAAAATGATACAATTTTTGTCAATTTTCGAAAATACAACAGTTCGGCGGAAATTAAACTAGCTCAAATATTTATTGCGTCCTTGATTCATACAACGAGAAAAATTTGGGAGAAATTGAGAGTTGAATTTGAGTAAATAATTATTAAACATCTTCATAAAGAGTTTATATCTCTCGGGAAATTGCGCGAAAACTACTAATATTGTAAAATTGTAAGTGTAACAAAAAAATAGTGAAAAATCAAATCACTTAGAAATTCTGCCTAGAGCGTTCTGTTACTCCAATCCAGTGCTTGTCCAGTCCAGTGCAGTTTCTCTCGTCCCCACGTCACGCCGCGCCGCGCCACGCCACGCCACAATACACGCCACCACGCCGCGCCGCGCCACGCCACGCCACAATACACGCCACACGCCCCTTTACGCATGGGTTTCTTCAAGCCAAGAACAATCTCTCTGCTCTCTGGCCGGAGCCTTATGGCGAGAGACGAGTGTGGGTGGTGCCCGATGGCCGCAGCGGCGGCTGAGGCGCCAAAGAGTCCTTCTGTCCGTGGTGTGTCGAGGAGGGAGGCGGCGGCCGTGGCTGCGTCGCAAGACAGCCTTTTTCCTTCCCTTGGGCGTGAGAAGGCGCCAACAAACAGTGCTTTCGTCCCCTGGAGGTGCGCGCGGCGAAGAGAATCGTTTGAGGCACGCTGCGGCATAATCAATTTTTTAAAGTGTGTCGCGCGAAGTTCATACTCTGGTCCCATAATTTATTGGTAATACCATGAAACCCCAAATTAGGAGGGAAATTAATAGTCTATAATCATTGCCGTGGAAAATGTGTTAACAAAACATGTAGCACATATGAAGAAATTTAAAATTACATGTGATTTTCTGTAGAGGTTTTGGAATCTAGATTGATGGCTTAATTTTCGTTTGCATTCTGTGTAACGTCAATAAAGTTTGTACAGTACTGGAAACAAAAAATGATCGGGGCCGTCTGCGGCTAAATTCAGATTTTGCACGGCTTGGGCAACCCTTGTCATGACGAAACGTCGCAGGCGGAGCCTCACAAACCATCGTAGCCAATCTCGCAAAATTGCATGGAATGGATAGTTAACGTCAGAAAATATCTCCAATTACTCGTATTGATCATTGAGGGAACCCGCCTTTCGCATTTCCCATCTCTTGAAGCGCCGCAGCCCACCGCGCCGTGGACTCTAGCCCTCATTCTTTCACCATGTCGCATTACGATCGGTCTGTCAAGGAGCGAGTCGTAGCTTTGGTAAAAAATGGGACTCTCTCTGCTTCGGAGACCGGGCGTCGTTACGGGGTACCTCCCGTTACTCCACGTAGGTGGTTGCGGCAATATCGAGAAACAAGGGAAGTGGGAAGACGTGTTGGCATCGGACTGTGGCGTGTGTCTACCAAAGCCCAGGACGCCGAATTGGTGAACCAGGATAGAGAGACACCATTCCTCAGATCGGTTCAGTTGAAACGTGTCACGAACTTTCCTGGTTGCTCAAGAACAGTTAGGAACCGCTTAAGGGACAATGGACTTCGGTCCCGCAGGGCAGTGGTTAAGGGAGGGCTCTCCGACGATTAGAGGTTCCGCAGGTTAACATTTGACGAGGACAACCTTCATCGTGACTAGGGAAATGTAATTTTCTCCGAGTCGGTTTTTTCCTCTGCAGGGGACGTACGAGTGTACAGACTTCGGGAGACCCGTCATTATTCGGAATATCTATGTCCATGTACGCGTTCTGGACGAGTATCTGTCCTGTGTTGGGGATGCATTTCTGCACATGGCGTTGGAGTTCTCCACAGGATGGAAGGTCACCTCGACGGCACCCATTATCTGCATACCTTACGAGATCTTATGGTTCCGTCCATGTGACAAACGTATCCGGATTGAGAGGAGAATGTTCAACATGACAACTCGTCGGTTCACATAAGTAAATTAGTTCAGGAATTGCTTGCACAGCAGAAGGAAGTACAGGTTCTGCGCGGGCCTCCTGGTGGAGCTGACCTGAACCGAATTGAAAATATGTGGGCCGAGACGAAACGTGTCATGGCAGAAAATTGGCCAGATCTACCCCCGGCCACGGCAGATGCTCTCTGGGATGTGATTGATGCGTGGGAGGAGGTGGCCCATTGTCCCAACTATCCTGCCACGTTGGTGGCTTCACGTCCACGTAGATTACAAGCCGTGATAGAGAACGATGACTTTTGGTCCTCTTATTGAAGAGAAAAAACGACCCTTTTTAGGGCTACATATAAAATCAGTAATACGGAATCCACTGTAATGTGGATGTAAGCAATATCGTGTCAAAAGACTTGCACGTTCCTAAATTATTATTGAGTAAAGAAATCTAAGGAAAACGGGGAATCGAACGTACGAACTCACAACATAACCTGCGACACCACTAAGGCAGTGAGCTACTACGTCCCCGGCGAATGTTAGCCTAACATTGACAAGTTCCGTACCCCACACGTCCTAGACTGTAAATATAGGATACGGTACTGCAATGGGAGAGTAAAGTTATAAATTATGAATAATATTTCTGAGTTAGAACATGTTTCAACTCTATATTTTAAAGTTGTGTTTAAAATAATAACTGAAATAATATGTCACATTAAAATAAATTAACATTTATTTGTAGACAATATGGTGGAACATGCATTACGAAATATCACGAGAGCTAGAGCTTAGCAACGACCGTGAATAAACAATGTAGTTTTGTTTTTCTAAATGCATTAAGAGATGGCTTATGCCGAAAGTAGAAAATTTGGGATTGGGCGAAGAAGTTTAGACGATCAATGGTCAGCTACACCAAAATATAACGAACGTATGGATTGGCTGGGTGAGAGAAGGACGGTCAAATGTTATGAAAAAAGGAAGGTAGTTTAATACGAAGTCTTCGAGGGATGAATCATGCAGGAAGATTTCATTCTGCTCGGCATCGCGCTTCTGAACTGATCGTAGGTTCGTGAAAGGAACGAGTACAATCTAGATAGAATTGGGTTATCAGTGAAATTTTAAGGACAGTGAATGATATTGCAGATATTTTCATGTGGAAGCAATATTGATGTATAAATTGGAACTTTGTCGGGAGTGGTAATCGAGTTCGGGACTATGTCATAGGACGTAATCGGACTGATAATTTTGATAGTTTGAGACCAGCTTGGATAGGGACAGAAGAGATTCCTTGGAACTTTGGACTACGGCAAGCTCGCAAGATATTTCGACTGAGAAGTCTACGAGGACATCAACGAAGAATAGATAAGTTAACCGCGATATAAAATTGTAAATTGAAAGATATCTTGATCAAAGGCCTAACTAAATTATCGAAATTGTTTGCTAAAAGGCAAAAATAAACTTTGTTGAATTTTGTTCTTTAGAAAAAAAAGTGATCTTTCATTTAGTCAATCCGAACAGTAATGAACTAGGAATAGAAACATTCTATTTCAGATTCCCAGCTGCGCTGTATAGTCGGCGGATCCTATAATCCATGATAAAGGTAAAAGGATTATAATATATCGTGACCCATTGACCCAGCAAGCCCGGGCGCTAAGATCTTTAGAGATATTAATGTAGAGAGGAAAATTTTGTATATCTCAATATAAATAACACGTACCTCACAAACTATGAACAACCCTCATATCTTTAAACTGTTTACGATATTGAAAAGCAGTTTTCGCCCAACAACACTCAAGCATAGGATAAGAAAAGTGCCCAGAGATATTGTTAGTAACATGTTTATTTTTGGAAAAATTCAATCATCCTTCATTTTTTAAATATAAGTTTATTGTTTTTCACCTGAAATAGAGCATGGAAGAGAGGAATAAAATGATTTTTCATTTTTTAATATTTTGAAAGAAATATAGAGTAAAAAACTTACAATGAGTGTAAAAAGTCCTTGTAAACACGAGACCGGATTTTAAGATCAAAGGTCAATCAACAGATTAGAGCCCCTCCTATGTAGTAATAAACCAAAATCAAAACTAGCCAAATATTTATTTGTGACCAAATAATAATACTAAAATAACCAGGACATTTGGTTAAATCAGATATGCTTTTTATTTTTTTGGATGTGTTTATATTAGGTGAGCCAAACTTATAATATGAAGTTAATGTAAGAAACAGTAATACAAATTATTAATTTTCACGTTTTAGCAAATTTCGTGGGATGCAGAAACGTAGTTGACGAAACAATGATCCCCTTAACAGCAGAACCGGGTTAACTGGGCCTCTTATAGTGGTGAAGTGAATAAGTAAGAGTATGTTGAACACCCTTCTACGAGTATATTATACATATAACGAAAAAGTGGATAAATACAGTTTCTAAATTAAGAGAAAAAATCCTCTAATACATGGTGTAGCCAGAATCCCTGTTTTGTGGGTCCTTGATGCAGAAAACCCAATTGAAAGCAAAACGCCCGCCGTCTGTCCGTCCGTGAACACTGCTAGCTCTTAACCCATGCCTACGATTTTTTTTCAATTTGAGGAAACACCTGTCTATTTATCTCTAGTTGAACCTTTGAAATTTTGAAAACCATTCTTTAAAACTTTAGGTTACTTTACATGAAACCCCAGGGACATACTCGAAATTTTTTCAAACATTTTGCTCCAAATTTTTTCTTAAATTTTTGTATTAATAGAGCAAAATACAAAATACAACTTCTTTTTTTAAGGTCTGGTACATTGTTTTGAAAATTGTAATAGTTTCCTCGCAATATGGCGTATAATATTTGCAATTAAAAAAAAAAAAAAGATTTTCTCTGTCTTGTCCCTCACGTAGGTCTTGTCCCTCACTTTACAGTAATGCTTAATCGGCATTTTCTTAATAACGGCTTCAAATGTTTCAATTAAAATGTCTATTTAGGACAAAGTATTACTCTTCTTTAATATTCTTGAATTCTTAATATTCTATGTTGGTTCTTCTATTTGAAAACCGAAAAGAAGAGAAACATGTCAAAATATGTGTTTTGGGTGACGATAGATGACAGCTGGCGAGAGAATGAAGCATGACCTTAAAGCCAGTCCACACGAAGGAAATTATAAAAATTTGCTACGAAAAAAGGCTGTGCCATTCGGTAGCACCTCTAGTTACCTTTCTTCGTCCTTTTTAAAACATGTTTCGCATACTTCATCTATTTTAATATAATTTAAATAGTATTTCAAATAATTTTACGAGATGCAACAAATGTTCTTCACACAATTCCTGAGTAACCTATTCGATTTCTTCGTTCAGAAATTTTAATGTCAATCGTTGTATGAAATCTAAGGTTCCTGTGACGCCTATCAACACCATTGTCGGTGCGGCGGATTTCACGAAAACTAAAGACAGAGATTTCCTGGTTCATTTCAAACCAAAAATTTGCAAGTGAAGTTCACGTGAATGAAAGACAGCAGCCATGATCACATGAGTAACAGTGACGAGCATTCCATGGAATTAAGGGAATGAGTCATTCCTCTAAGCAAAGCAGAAAAAAAATCCTTTCGATATTTAAAATATTCGTTGCTTATGGCCAGAGCAAAATGTTTACTCAATCTAAGATTCTGAGCTAAGTACCAGTGGTTGAACCGTAACAATCGATGTTTTCAAAACGGTATGAAGTTTCGTCTCGTGACGTCAGCGAAGCTTCGTTCTTGGAGGGGCGCAGGCGTTTGACTTCGTTATGTGTCATTGCAAGTCGGCTCGGTTCGTGAGTGCGCGAGAATGAATTTTCTAATACGTTCCATTGTGATGGGCTGGTAGCTATTTCAAGTTCGAAATAATTTTGCTTGTTGAGAGTGTTTGATATACGCGCGAACTTACATCATAATACAATGTAAGTATAAAGTACATTATAATGTCGAGAACGTTTATCTTAAGGTAAAGAAAGTGTTCTAAAAAACAAATTCTTTGTGTTCCGTTCTGCAGTTCTCCCTTGCGGGAAGGGAATGCATTGGCAAACTCATTCCGCCCAGTAATCGTGGCATATAGCGAGGAAAGTGGAAAATAGGCAGGGAACCAGAGGTGAGGCATGACGACAGATTTAGGGGGATCCTTCCGGCCCCTCTCCTGTCAACTTTTGTACGTTTCACAACTTCCAGTTGCTGGTCAGAGACGAGAAGCGACACTGAAGGAAAAATTATATTGTGCTTTCGGCCTTTTTGTTGTTGTTTTGAGCAGTGGTATCGTGAGTAGTGCTGTCACTTTAGTTTTAGTTAATGCTTTATTTTACGTGGCGAAACTTGGGCCATCAGGCCCGCTCTTCCGTCTAACCACGCTAATTTCACTACGCTCCTTTCACCACCTAGCGGAGATATTATCTTGGGCGACGAAACAGGAAGTCCTCAAGTTTGCTCAGAGGCTTCTTTTACGCTTGAGGAGCTTTTACACGCAGTAAATCTAATATATGGGACAGCCGGCTTTACTTCCCCTTCGAAGGCAGGCGTACGAAGGATTTTTTCGCCCTTAAAAATCCACGACTTCGATCGGGTTTGAACTCGCAAACTCGGGTACAACAGTCCGGTACGCTGACCGTTAAACCACCGAATCCGCTATACCACCGGATCTTCTTGTCATTGAGAAAATTTGGACGCAAATAAAAGGTTACGTGGCAGGAAAGAAAGAAAAATGTAGGTTATCTGAGACGGAAAAGCTCACGAATGAGGCTGTGGAGAGGACAACAGCAGAACAATGGCGCAATGAGGTAGGGCATATAAAAAAGGTAACTTCGAAGGCATGGGAAGACGAAGGAATTGTGGAACAAAATTTTGAAGAAATTATTTCTCTTCAATATTCGAGTTCCATCCCTTCCAAATAATCATCAGAGGGAAGTGACTCTGAAATAAGTGGAGTATTTTCTATATAACAGTAATTTGTTTGACAATTAAAACTGTGTAAATAGTGTAAATCTAGTAGAAATACTTGTGTTTGTAATGTTAGAGAACATCTCGGGGTAAATTAATGTGCTTCGCGAAGTGGCGAGCAGCATTTGTCATAGGACGAAAACTGCAGTTGTGACGACGACACGTGCAGTCATCCACCCACTGTACCGCTTGTCTTTCTGTCACCGCGATCGGGCGGTCCTCGCCGCTCCTCCCCCCACGCTCTAGCACGTGCTCAGCCGCCCGACGTGAGAACTCCGCCGCCCCCCACCACAGCCCACCCTCAAGTCGGTTCTTATTTTAATCGGACCACAGGCACGATCAACTGTCAGGAGGATAAAACATTACTGATTTTTCGAGGAATCACCGTACACGAGAATTGCAAATGTAAGTTTGGATCGTATTCGCCCTTGGTCTATTATGGGATAAATTCTACTAGAATTGCCGCGAGAGTTGATACCTAGAATAGTACAATAATTGCATTCAGAGCAAAAACAAGAAATACAAGTTGCAGGAAAGAGAACTAACAAAACACGAAACGTGTCCGAAGAATTTAAATTGCAAAGAATTCAGAGAATGTAAAACGTGCAGGAAATCAGTAGAATACAGATCACATCCATTGTTTGTAAAGATAGCGAAAAACATTACTGAACTGTACACATACATTTTCAAATCAACATTCACCAAATATGAAAGTGTATGCTCGTATTTTCCGTTTTATGAAAGAAAAACATTCTTTAATGCACTGATGAATTTTATAAATTTATATTAATAATTTTAAATAACAAAGTACTCGATAAAATAGGTTATGAATGTAAGTCACATATATACCGAATTATATTTGTTTATGATGTTGAACGTGTTTACGCAAAGGAATTTTTCCTGGGGTCCGCTTTCTCCCAGGCGACCACTTACGTTCGTTTGCAAAACGCGATCTTTCCCGGTTAATATTAACATTTTGTGAAAATTCATATCATTTTTAACTGTTTAACATTTTTTATACTTTGGACTTCAAAAGTGCTTCCCCAACTAAAGTTGTCACCGCACGCCATTGATCACTAAGTATTCAACAGCTTGAGTAGTTCATCTGACCACTTGTTGATCAATTTTTTACCTCATTTTACCTTTGCTTTTTTAAACATTTTAAAAACATTTTTTAGAGTATTTTAATGATCATTCTTGGTAATGATTTAGGTTATCACAACTACCGATATGAGCAGCAGGACGCTAAAACTCTTCAATACAGGCTGAATTCGATTACCATTTAACAAAGTAGTATTGAATATTCATCACTGTCGCATCCCGAACTCTATTACAGACGCTGCAGTAGCAATAATGATTGTCACTGAACCAGATCACCCGGTGCTTTTGGGTATAAGTTGCTTTTTTGTTGATCTTGCTCTCACTTTAGTTCTCCTCAATTCTCAATTAAAAATATTAAGATTTTTATACAAAAAGGTTTTTGAGAAATTAACTGACCCACTGTCCACCTAATCTCAAAAGATTTGGTCCAGCTAACCGCATTTACAAACTGCTCATAACTTTTAATGTTATTATAACTTAACTTTAAGCATTGTAGGCTGCGGAAACTACATATTTTATCAATGGTAAAAAGTTCATGTTTCATGAATATACAGTTTAATTTTATTATATTTATTGATGAGTAAGTTTTAATTAAAGTATCGAGAAAATTGCACTTACCTCACATTTAAAAAACGAAATATTTTCATAATCGACTACATGTTTCACCTCAAGAACATTTTAACATTCTCAACATTTGATTTCTGAATTATTTTCTTTAGGCATGTTTTTTCCCTATAGTCACTAAATACCATAGATGTCCATTTGACTTAAAATAAATTAAAAATAACATTTTATGTGGGCTGACTCACTTAATCCTACACTACCATGCCCACTTTACAGGGTGAGTTTTTTTAAATTTCCCTTTCTAAACTGGTTTATTTTTCTCAAATATTTATGAGAATTCTTTGTCATATTCTCACGTGCAAATGATATTAGATTCAAATTTCCTCCACAAATATTGGTGCCAGATCTTTAGGCGTCTAGCGCATGAAATATATATAATTGATTTACAATTTCTACTTATTTATAATTATTATTCCAATGGTAATCTAAGTATTATAAAATATTAAAGTAATAAATATTTGGTCGGTTTCTTGGTAGAGGTGACCAAGTCCCCAATTCTACGAAAATTGACCAATTGATTAACAAAAAATTAACCTAATGTTAAAACGATAATAATATAGAAGATGCAGCATTACAATAAATATTATGAACATCGAAAACAGTACACTGATTTTTGGAAGGTTTAGAAACCTATAAATGACTTTTACCAAAAACAACTAATTTTTGAACTTGATCACTTTTATCAATAATCCGACGATATTTAAGAAGCTATTTAAACAGTAAAAGAGATCAGAAAATTGTCTTTACATATTTATGGGCTTTAAGACTGTAATACAAATTCATTGGGGATACTATTGTATTTTATTTCAATCATCAATGTCCCCGTCGGAAGTTGGGACTCATGGCAGCTGCCTAGGCCAAAGGGCAGCCTAGGCCAAAGGACTGGAAAACTCTAGCAGAAACTTCTACTACAGAATACAAACGATGTGTTAGAAAGAATAAAGGTATCGAGTTTAGAAATTAAGAATATTCTTTCTATTCCCTTGTATTACAAAAGTTCAAAATGTTACCAAATCTCTGATATTTGGAAACAAAATACAATAGCTATTTTTGTAAGCTTTAAAAGTCTTCGTACACGCCTGTTGAACAAAACACATTACTGTATACTTTCTTAATGATCAGATCCTATAATAATAAATGACGTACAGAAGTGATGTGGCGGTTTCAATGGCGCACCCTATCGATTTTGCCGAACTTTGGATCGATGCTTTAGACCTGATTCATTCCAAATTGTAATAAAATATCGAATGCGTTTTATATTTATATTTAGCATTTCTATTTACCTCAATTAACCATATTATTCGAAGCATGTTTTTCCTTCATTGAAAATAAAGTGGTAATTTTGGACCGTGAAAGCACGCTCCTCGAATTTGCACCATTGATCTTGAAAAATCGTATTCGATGCGACGCAGGAAATTTCGAACTGTGTGAGCAATATTATAACTGTGCAATGTTATTTTTACTTCTTTAGGGTTCAAGTTTTTCTGAGGTATATGAATTCCTTTGTCCGTGTTCTTCATTCTCTGCCGTCGATGCCTGTCTAAAATATTATTTCGTTGTCGTACTTTATACCACCTCGAAAGACCCGTATTTCCGGTTCACTGATATCAACCTCGCCATTCCTTCCTCAACTATCAGGTACACAGAAACTTATTTCATATTCATAGTTGTTGTTACTTTCTTGTATACGTACGCAGTATAGAGAAAGTATAACGTAGAGGTTAGCGGATCGAGCTGTTGTACCCAAGTTTGCGGGTTCAAACGCGATCGAAGCCGTAACTCTATACTACATATATACAGAGTATATACGCAGTGTAGAGAAAGTTATGTATCGCTGCTGAAAATCGATTTCTATATTTCAACGGAAATACAGGTTTTGGAGTCCCCTGACACTAAAAAAATCCTTTTTTCCCAAAACGTCCGTCTGTTCCTGTGTCTGTCCTTGAACATCACTAGCGCCTAAAACCATGCGTAGAATTTTTTCCAAATTGAAGAAACCCCTGTCGATCTGGCTCGAGTCGAAGCGCTCCGATTTTGAAAAAAAATCTTTAAAACTTGCGGGTACTTTACATGAAGCCTCTGGGACATTTTCAAAATTTTCTCAAAAACGACCCTAAATGTTTACTTTACATTTCTTGTAAGAATAGAGTATAATGTATTTAAAATTTTACTGTATTATTTTATTTTTTCAAAAAATACACAAATGTAATTGTTTTAAACATTTCTGACCTCGTTAATATGCACATTTCCGGCGATTTGCTTATATTATTGCACTTTAAGAAGTGCTTTAAGTAAATTTCAATGAAGTTTTTCGGAAAAAGATTTCTGCGAGAAAAAGAAGAGCTTCAAATTTCGCATTCACACTAGAGCTTAAACGATTTTTTCTTAAAAACGGCTCCAAATTTTTCAACGATAATTACCATGTAGGACGAGGTTTTACTCTTCTTAATATTTTAAAAGTACTATTTGGAATATACCATAAGGAAAATGAAAAATTGAGAAAACCACAAAAAATGTATATTTTGAGCGGGGATATATTGCAGCTGGGAGGAAGATGGGGCCAGACCCAAGCTATCCCACACCAAGGAAAATAGAAAACTTTAATACAAGAAAGTTTGTGCCATTCTATAGCACCACTAGTTTAGTTAAACTGCTCCTACCTTTTCACCCACAGACCAGGAAAAACATTTTATCATTATTATTTAGTAATAGCATTCTGAATATAGTTTGTCGGTGATGACGCATTCTATCTGCGAATAAGCAAAATTATGTATCTATTGCATGAAAAGATATAAGTGTATCATAAGTAAACTGTATTTTTTGAGGAGCGAGATTGTTGCGCAAGAGAGTGCATCCGCATTCCAGTGATGGGAGGCCTGGTTCGAAACCCGGTAGACAAGTTCCATTGATCCATAGATTTGATGTAATGATTTATAATCATCAACCAAATAAGTATTTCCTTTAAATGAAAAAAATCCTACAAATGAAATAAATTATACCCAAAGAGGCAAATGACGGCAGCGACGCGCACGAACATTTTTTCTAAATTAAATGAATGCGCGGAGGAATGGGAAGCATAACGTGAACATTTGATAAAGCACAATTTTGAATCATTGAATCAACAAATCGGGGTTAATTCGAGAATTTTAGTAATCGTAATAAAAAAAGAGCTTGTAGACGCCATTGTTGCCGAGAAGAAGAAAATTACGAATAGTGTTTTTCATAAATAGTAAGAGAAGCCTAAAGGGATCGGGTTAAGATTTGGCAGAACAAAACAGCAAAAATTATAGAAATTTTTAGAGTAGTCACAATTTTGGAGGACGCCTAGGAGGCGAAATCAAAATTAAGTGTTAAAATTGTTATTTAGAAAAGACATGAAACAAGAGACACATTGTCGTGACGTCATGATAAGACGACGGCGGCGAATTGTAATATTTTATTTAAATAAGGCGCTGAAAGGCGAAGAAGACACTATAACAATTATTAGAGAAATTTCGGACATAATATAGAGGCAATGATAAGGCAGGTAAAGGTTAATAAATGAAAAGAAGAAATACTTTTCGTTATGATGTTCGGCGCAATAAGCGGGTGATCTGCTTTAGTGGGCGGAAAAACTATATAAGCTGAGGACAACAAGGCCCCAGAAGAGAGTTTCGAGCAGTGTGAGAACGGGAGGTCCGTGTTAGACGCTGCATTTTTATGATTGTTCGGAATTTATAGTTTGAAAAACAGTTTATTTTTATCTTCATGTCTCACAAACTTTATAAAAGAACGTGCACATGTATTGGCAAATAGTGGCGCAAAATTAGTAAATAGTGACAATGCGGGATAATAGTTTTTTTTTTGTGATCGCGGCCTGAAGCACTAGTAGGCGGACATTTTGTATTGTGTTTAACAACACGATTTTTACCCGATCTCGTCTGAATATTGAAGGGAAGTGCAAGCGAAGTTTTGTTTTGTAAAAGGATATAGTGCATCTACGCGCCGTGATTTTAGGCATTCAGCGGGAACTTTGTGTTACGTTTAGGCAGAATATTTCGCGCTTTTCCCGAATTGTGTAAGCTTCGCGCTGTGAAATGATCCCTGATATGGTGGCTGGAGCTTTGCGGTAATTGTGCACTGAGGGTGTGCAAATTGGTGGCTGGCGACGAACGTGACCTGCTCTGTGTGCCGCGACGCCGAACCAGCAGATAGGGAAGAGACACGATTGATTTATTTTGGTTGCTGCAAAAACACATTTCTGTCCAAGATCAAGTCATGTTAAATTGGTACAAATTAAAAGTCAATAAGTTGGTATTGCAGAATGCGCATTCGGTGTGAATGAGATTGTTTTTGTAAAGTTGCTGAGTGAAGTGCAAAGTGCTTTGTTTTTATGTCAAGTGAATTTTTTTATGTATGCCATTGAAGGGTATTTTTTGGTTATGTGTTCATTGTTGGTGTTTTAAGAACGAGAGAGTCAGTTAGTCATGATAGAATAAATCAAGATGAACACGATCGGGTTTATCGATAAAACCCTTTCAATGACGTGTTGTGATTTATGGTAGTTAGACGCTGACCCACGCGCGCGTTGCACGAGTATTACGTTTCGAACCCTGTACAGGGCCCATCACAAACCACGACCCCATAAATCTTCAGAATTACGAAATGTTAGCTAGCAAACGGGCTATTAACGTATTTAACAGACGAAGAAGAATAATTTGTTACAATGTTGACACAGCGAGTTTTCGACGTCCTTCGATTTTCCCTTTCTCCTTCATTCACCTCATAAATATTATAGCTTTAATCTTCTCATTATATTTTCACTCATGAGCCTCAATAAGTCTAGTAGTTGAAGGGCCCTTAAAATTCAATAAATATAAATAAAAATTTTTGATTGGCATTTTTTATACGACGAAACTAAATCATAAATTGATTGTTTGATGTGTCTGAATTTTGAGAATTATTTTCGGTGCAGCTTCTCTCACGCCAAAATCCTGGAATTTATCAATTTAAAGGCTTTCATTATTGCAGAATGCAAGAAAAATTTTCTTCTAGCTTATTTGCAGGAATGTACAGCAGATCTTGAATTGTCCGAAGCCTAATTATTCGAATCTGAAATTACCTGAATAGAAACTTCATATTTATGTAAATCTTGCAATATTTTCAGTTTTCTACATTTTATGTTTATTAAACTTAATTTGGTTAATTTGTTAGATTTTTCTGACGGACTTCTAACAGGGAAATCTTCTTACTTCATTTCAGAGCCTAATTCAAATATTCGAATACCCGGTTAACCAAATCAACCCGTTACCCGCTTAATTTGAATAATAGTAGTTCTTATGTACTTATTGTGTTTGCAACTCACTAGTGTGTCTATTAACAGGCAAATGTAAATATAATTCACTAGAAATTAATAATAATTAAGTGAAAATAGTTTGAATTAGTCTCTTAGATGATGTAGACCGCGGCTGAAAAAGTTTGTAATGGTATTTCGAAAGTTAATATCTATATAAAATGGTAAATGATCAAGGAGGTATCAACCACAAAGTCAAACATTGTGGTTGATACTTCCTGGAAACTTAAATCATTATAGATAATAACTATGCTGCCACCACGGAATTCGTTTGTATAAAATTCAGACAGAATATGTCCAAACGTGCCATTTAGTTGCTTGCCGTATGTCTCAAAGTCTCGTTTGTCTCAAAGTCCTTGTGTATTAACAGTATTTTCTCCTGTCGATTTGTGTTTTATGCAGTATTTATCGTATTGCTGACTCACTTGCATGTATAAAAGGATCTCTGAAACATCCTTGACGAAAAGCCTATTAATGAATACTAATGACCTGTAGCAGCAAAAATGCTTCTGAACAAATCGGCACAAAATGGTTTTCCAAAAAGTAGCACGCCCACTTCTCAAGAACAACAAATAAAATACTCTCGAATACACATTACAATAAATAAAATATTTAACGAAATCAGTATTTTCGAATACTGCAATAACATTGTATCCACGTATGAGTACAGTTAATCATTCTCCACATACCAAGAATATAAAAAAGTGACTGTTCCAAAAACGCTCAGGTAAATAGCAAATATATAATGTCGTGCTTCTTA
The DNA here is from genome assembly GCA_964035755.1 of Teleogryllus oceanicus. NCBI lineage: Eukaryota > Metazoa > Arthropoda > Insecta > Orthoptera > Gryllidae > Teleogryllus > Teleogryllus oceanicus. The sequence continues at coordinate 125,406,257 of CAXIVR010000006.1, forward strand.
TGTATTTAAATTCGTGTATTGATAGCTTCATTTTAAGATAGTTCAGTTTTACACTCTTTCATATGCTGTGCGGGCTTCTATTTAACTTAATCTATTTCCTACTACTACAACTTTGATCAAGAAAACTTGTCTTGATGAAACTTCATTGATCAAGGTTGAAAGTATTCACGATTACTTATGGCACATCCAAATTCATACATAAATTTGAAATCTAATTTGCAATCCTGCATTTTTTCATGCTAGATGAGGAAATTACAACAGACCAGAGACGGTCTGGGCATCAAACAATATTCCAGAAATTGGCTTTGGGGGTAGTGGATCGAACTGTTACACCCAAGTTTGCTGGTCCAAACTCGATAGAATTCGTAAATTTTTAAGGGCGAAAAAATTATTCGCATGCCCTACTTCGGATGAGAAATAAATCCGGCTGACCCATGTTGTAGAGTTACTGCATGCATAAGATCCTCAAGTCTAAAAGAAAGATCTAAGATAAATTTAAATCGCCTGTTTCGTTGTACGAGTGATACCTTCTTGAAAGAAGCCTAGCGAAATGTGCATGGTCCTGTTGCCCTGAGACTCGCCACGTAAAGTAATGCATTATTGAATTGAAACGGGTTGTCTTTGCAATTAGGCGATTTCGCTATATTTAAATTGTAGCGGGCCAAATACCCTCGACCGATGACCCTGACAAAGGCCTAAGACCCTCGAGCTGCACGTCGCTATCGTGCGCGAGTTACGTTCTTGGCGAGGAGAAGAGAAATGTATAGCTTCTGCACAAATGTCGCAGACTGTAACACTAGAGAAGTTAGTGAGGGTTTGTAGGTGGTCTATGTTGTAGGTCTATGGAAGGCGTTTCACGCGGCCCAGATGATACTTTGACACATTGGGCGAGGAAAGCAATGGTAAACTACCTCACTTTCTTCAACCGAGTAATGCGTTTCATATCACACTGAGCCATGCAGGACGGCTGTTGACGAAACAGTCGAAGAAATTCATATCAGGTCTTTTCTGAGCTTTCTCAAACTTTCTAGGTAAACCTTAACTTACGTAATTTATTAAAGGACGAGAGATTTAATGCAGGTGGACATGTCTTTGGACGTATATCAGATTTGTCCCTCAGGTTAGATCCAGAACCAAACCGAAACATTTCTAGGAAATCAGGAACATTTAAATGCTGTGGATCAACTGCTTTTCTCAAAGACAATAAACTGGCTCAGGACATATTGATGACACTGCAGTCTCTGACCGGGAGATCCCAGGGCTCGAGTTCCGATTGTGGTAGGATTTTCGACGCTAGCTGTTGATTGTAGTTGATTTTTCTCTATCCGCTGCCTAGAGGAGAATCATAACGGCCGGCCACGGTATTTTTCCGTAATTTCTCCGATCAACACCAGGCGAAGGTCAGAGCAGTACAAATGGGCCATGGACCGCGCGCGATCCTTCCTTCCTCTTCCTTGTCCTATCCTCACGCCTTACTTACTCACACTTACACTTACATTCACTACACAACCACACACGCCGGGGACCAGTCGGGAGCTTAGAGCTTATCCCGGCTGGGACGGTGTTCCGCTGTTGGGAGATTCCTAGTTGGGGAAAACTATGTCCACCAACGTATAGATTGGAGCCGGATCTCACCATCCAGTGAAAGATCACCGCCACCTCTCACACTAAAATCATACACTACACTCACGGTATAAATGACCTCTGCAGTTCCCAGAACACCAATCAATCAAACAATCAAGTGCATAATTACATCCGCACTTTAGCGGATTTCTCATAGTACATTACTTCTAATCACTTTGTAAGGATATCTCAGACATGTTTGCATTCCCTTATGAGAAGCGGAAGTGACGAGGGGGTATCCCCGGGTTCGCGGGGCGGATGCCCTTCCGGGCGACGCTGGCCGAGCGACGACTTTTCCTCAAACGTCCATAGCAGCTGCTTCGACGCCGACGCTCCCGAGGCTGCCGCCGCCGGCAACGCAGGTCAGTCCGCTTCGCAAAGCTGCGATCAGGGCAACATGCCGCCTGCGACTCCAGGGCCCTACCCGCCCTTCCCTGCCGCCAGGCGCTCTGTATCTAAAGGCGGATCCAGATATTCGGCAAGAAGTGCGCGACCACTCGCCGAGTTCCGTGTAGTGTGCTATTTGCCGGGCGACGAATATTCGATACCCACCGCATGTCGGTCTTTTGGACACATCAAAGGAAGCGAACATTTCGCAGCACATCTGTTGCTCGGGATTGGGCGAACAGTAGCTCGTTTCTCCATTTTTGAGCATATTGCGCCCACAGAGGAGTGTGGGCTTTGGCGTAGTTAAAGTTTAAATGGAGAAGGAGTGCAGAAAGCTGAAGTTTATATTTATAATATGTTACAAATGTATGAAATTAAATTAAATAACACGGCATGCAGTTGTCACTCACAGCACTTTGCAACATGCTACTATCGTACATCGCGGATACACGATGCGATTTAGAACATAAAATCCTGATTTTCGTGTCCCTAAGCCACATGAGTTGTTTTCTGAGCCCTAATATACAAAATGAGACATTTTAGGTGCTTTATTCCAAGTCTAGCGCTTAAGAAAAAAAATTCGCTTTGTATTTGCATTTGTGTACCCGAAAAACATTAATAGTAATCATAATAATTGTAATAATTTTCACACGTGAACATTCGTATAACGTTCGAATTAGTTTGATTTACGTCATGACGCAGTTTAAACTTCGTCGTGTTGTTATAATTTTCACTTAAAATCATAACATTCCATACAAACAACATATTTGCCGACCTGGGTGGCCATAGAGCGTGTTTCGACTCAGACCCTCGGTTTGAAGGGTCGCGGGTTTGACCATGGGAATGATTGTTTGTTCCTTGTCTTTCATGTCCCGTGTCTTTCATGTGTGTTGTCGTGCAAGGCCTTGTGAGTATGCTGACCATAGACCGTGGAGCCCGCATGTGTATCTAGTATAAAGGTTAAGATGTGTCCCCACGAGCAACGTAGGGGTACCCGGCGCCAATAGCCGAAATAGGCATCCCCAGAAAGCTGGTAAAAGCCCCCGAAACAATAATAATAATAATAAAAAAATAAAAGAAGAAGAAGAAGAAGAAGAAGAATGGAGACAGAATCTTTCACTTCGGAAGGACTTTGCTCTGTTGGGATGTGAGGTCACGATCAGTTTCCGTTGTTTCTGTCATACGGAAGGAATGGAAGCCCAGTGTTCCCCTTAAAAGAAATTGTGACAATAATTATACAGAAATAATTTTTGACAAAATTCGTCAATAACGTTAAAATTAAAAATGTAAAATATTACAGCCGTATTTCGACCACGGGGCGACAACTAGTTGTAATAATACTCTAACAACAACAACTTCCAAATGCCTTGTTTCAAAGGTTTGGGGTTTGCGAAGAAGCAGCTTCTGCTGGTTGAGTGGCTCTTAGAGATACGCAGAAGGTTCAGGTATTTGGCAATTGCTAGTTACGTGCGTAAGGTTATCACATTTTGATACTGAAGTGTATCCACTTGAGTTAGAAGCACTCATTAGTCTCAACAGTTGAACTGCCCTCTCTCCTTGGCTCAGCTTGACTTCCTTGGAGCAGTGTGTATATTAGACATGATGATGATTGATTTATTTATTTATTTTACGTCAAAAACAGTTGAAACTGCGTATGACGTGCTATGGGGAGAAGTGAATTCTGTGCACATTTTCAAAATCTGTGATCCCTACACTGAGTCATATACTACATAAATTTTGAAAATTAAAAAAAGCTCTCATGTAATAAAATCTATTTTCAAGGATAAGTAAGCAATAAATTTTGGGCCATGACGAATTTTGGGCCATCCATGATGTCCTTCGTCAAGGAATAATACATCCTGCCGCAACAACATGGAAGCGATAATTTGAATAACTATATTTCCCAAAGAATTCTAGAAGAGGTACACAGATAATGAAGTTACATTTATGTCCAGAAGTAAAACAAGGGGCCATCTCAGCATTTGCTCAATGGATCAGGGAAACTGGACGAAAAACCTGATCGAGATGAGGGTCATTGACCCGGAGGCTGCAGTACAATACTTGTTACAGGTTGTTTATACACATTTATACAGTCCAAATGGTAAATAATGCATTATGTATCATTGTTAAAATTAATGTTACTTTTCTTGTGATGCTCAGTATAGTCTCTAATTGTATAGAAACAGTTATGCAGCAGAAACGATTTCACTTGGGATTTAAACTTTTCTATCGAATTTAATCGTTTAATGTACTCTGGCAAAGTGTTGTAAAATAATGTACAGATATTGTATGTGAATTTTTGTAATGAGCTGTTGATACTGTTACCTGATGAATATGATTTCTACGTCGAGTGTTATAGTAATAGACTTCGGCATTTTCTGAAAATATATTCCCGCCCTTCAGCAAGTCATTTTTGACAAATACCACTGATTCGTAAATCAACAGACAAGGTAATGGTAAAATTCCTAGATTAATGAAGAGAGGCTTACAAGAATCACGTGGGTGGGATTTGGTTATTATGCGTACAATTCGTTTTTGTAATCTAAAAGTCTGGGAGCTATAAGATGTATTTCCCGAGAATATTATGCCATATCTCAGGCGTGAATGAACATTCGCGAAAAATACACAACGAGCAGGATGAAGACTGACTGAATTTGCAAGAATTCTGAACGCGTAGCATAATGAACTTAATTTTGTATTCAATTCATTTAAATGGACGTTCCATTTAAGGCTTGACTGAATTGAGAGACCTAAAAATTTTGTTGCCTTAACATTAGTCAATGGTACACCTGCTTCACATTCAGTTTCAATGGAGCACAGAATTGTTTATTTGAAATGGAAAACTGCATTAAAACCGTTTTCTTTTCGTTTACTATTAATTTGTTATTTCGGAACCAATTTGAAACATCTGATATTGTACTATTTAAGGTTTCTTTATTGCAAAGGATGTTCATATCACCCGCAAAGAGAACCGTTGAAGGGTCAGAGTCGAAAAGGTGCGTACGTAATGTTCCACAATAGAGTACGAATTGTCAAGGGCATATCGTTTCCGTAAAGTAGGAACAGAATAGGGCCTAAAATCGATCCTTGAGGAACTCCACGTGCAATGGTCAGAGTCGGAAAGGTGCGTACGTAATGTTCCATCAATAGAGTAAGGTATTTCCACTCTGAGATCGTTGTTTAAGGTACGAACATAACCAATCTAGAGCAATACCACGGATTCCATATGAAGGTAGTTTTGAAAGTAAAATGTCATGATCAATGACGTCAAAAGCTTTTGAGAGATCTAAAAATAATCCAATAGGTGCCAATTGATCCAATGATAAGGCGACTTCTTTAAGAAAAGAAAATATGGCTGTTTCCGTTTATTTTGATTTTCTAAATCCATGTTGGCAATCTGAAAGCGCGTCGTGTTTACTGAGAAATGTTTCCATTCGTACGTAAAAAACGTCTCTCTAATATTTTTGAAAAAAACTGATAGAAGAGAAATGGGCCGATAATTCTGAATTTCATTCATGATGATGATGATTTTTATTATTATTATCATCATCAATAATAATAATAATAATAATAATAATAACAACAACAACAATCAGCGTTGTCACAGTAAACCTATCCAAGGCGGAATATGACTTCTTTGACAATTTTCCGTCTTGATAGTTGTCCGTCCTATAGAGACAAGAATTCTTATAAATATGGCACACCTGTTGCGATGTAATTTGAGTAATTTCACAAAATCAAGAAAAGCGAGCAATCATTATAATTATATCATTAAAACATTGCAACCCTGGGGCGTAAATGGTCAAATGGAAATCGTAGGGAATTTAAAGTAAGGGTATATATTTCTCCAGGAATACTCAGACCAGTGCGAGGGTTTAATTTCGATTTTCCTGAGGAACATCATACTGCTCAACCGTAGACAGAAAGTCGTTAATAATACGTCATTTAGTCCGGTTTTGGAATGCATGATAGTCAAAACGTGGTTTCCGAATACACAATTTTCTGTTTGCCACATTAAATATAATATCTTTTCTACTTAAACACGTAGCATCTATTATGCATTTTATGTTATTCGTATGCATTTTAGTATCCGCAGGGTTCCCAGGAGACTAAGAGGTTCCTTTTCTGTACTGAAAATATAATTTGCTCCGTCGTAATATACAAATTCGGGGCAGAGCTTTATAGAACCAAGCAATTAACGAGGCAGTCAGTATGACGCCTCGAAACGTGATTCTCAACATCTTGTGGGCACTGACTGTTTTGGCATAGTACTAGAAATTCCAATCACCAGTGGCAGGAGTATGGCGTTGGCCACTTCTTGAAATTGAGCTACTAGGAGAATCACTGGTTGGCCTTTAACCTTTCTCTCCCCAGATTTCAGAAGACCCATTCTCATGCTCTACAGTCACGTCGATCACGTGGATCTCTTCCCGACTTTTTATTCTCAGTGTTAGTCTATCTCTTTAGCCAGAATTCCGTTGACACTGTGGTGTCCGACCTTCGGAGCAGTTTCCCCTCTAAGAATTCCTTCATCTAAGAGGAAGTAATTTACTATATATAGTAACAACACTTTTATTTTCGTACCTTACTACGTAATGTGAAAGTATGGCAATGGTAGTAAAAAGTAGTAAAGAGAAAGTATTGAAATTGAACGACTGAAATGTGCGATTTTTTTTACCTAATTTCATATTTTCGAGCCCTGGTAACGAGAAAGCGAATGAATCTTAATCCTACATGTAACAAATTACTTCTTCTAACTCATTGTGCAATCAGAATCCACGTTTTATGCCCTGATACCAAACAATCGATTGATGGCAATATGTCTGTTTGCCTGTCTGCCCGGCTGAGATGAGCTCTAGCCCCTAAACCGTTGAAACAAACTTCTACAAAAATTATCTTTTCCTCCCGATCTAAACGAACACAAGACACCACGAGTATAGAATGGATGCTTTCATTTTGGGGGAACTTAACATTATGCTTCAACATTTTCAATATGCTCTCAAAAATGGATCCAAATTTGTTGATTACATTATGTCATCGGAGAGCGTGAAAAACGCTTAAAAATGGCGCAGGTCTCATTTTCGTAAAAATCTCTGAATTTTCGAAAACTGGCAAAGTTTAAAAAAATGCGAGAAATTATGTGCTGTTGTACAGCAACTAGTTTCTTTATTATACAAATTACCTGTCTAAAAATCACCTCAGCGTTACAATACTTTTTTTCTATGTAAGTTTATTGTAAAGCGAGAAAGTGAAAACCGTACATCTCTCTGGAACCATGCGTACACGAGAAAGTAGAAATGTCATATTTTATTTGAATAGATGCGGTATACTCTCGTTAATCAATATTAGTGGAACATCGAGAACAGATTCGTGTCTCTTGCCGTGCCCGAGTCTCTAAGGAAGCGGAGCCGTCGCCAACGCGGACTCGGGAATGTGAAATTCACGCGGATTTCGTAGCCCAGACTTGATAGCTAAGTTCCGATATGTTGACACAATGCGTTTGTTGTGTGAAAAGATAATGAAGAAATGGAGTGAGGGAGGCTAGAGTGGAGTTGAGCAATTGAGTGGAGAAAACACTCAATTGCTTGGATCCGCCAGGCCAGGACCTTCCCATTCTACTTTATCGTATACGTACGTATATACGGAGCAACATACATAGAACAGAGAAAGTTATATAATGCTGCGGTGAAAATAATTGTAGTTTCGACCGAAAAACTCATTTTGCAGATCCCTGATACCGTAAAGAGGCATTTTCTTGCTTCTATATGTAGTAAATTACTTTTTCTTATACCGTAGTGTAGTGAGAATATACGATTAACACTGAAAATTTATTTCAAAACTTCCGTCCGTCTGGAACAACACAAGCGTCCATTTGTGGATTTTTTTCGAAAATGTATATTCCCCAACCGAATTGGCCAGAATTGGAGCTCTGCGGTTTTGGAAATAATTCTTTTAAATGTTGGGGGTACTACTTCACATAAAGCCCCTGGGACATTTTCACGCTTTTCTCAAAATTACCTACTAATATTTTCTTTATATTTCTTGTAAAAATAGAGTGAAATACACTGATAAAGATGGCATAGATCCGATTTCCCCTCCTACCCCTCGAATATCCCAAAATTCAAAAGATTAATATTTTTCGTAGACCCTCTTATAACTGTATCATTGAAGATACTATACATCATATATTTTCTTCAAATGATAGTTGTTCTTCGCAATAAGTTCTTTAGTTAATGTAATGTACATTTTTCGAAAGTATTATTAGTTTTCGCTGAGTTTGTGTGAAGTTTGAGTGAATGTGTGACTTAATGTATTTAGCCCTCTTCGTAGAAAAATGTCATTTGAGAGTTCCTGAAAATGCGCAATATTAGCATCATTTTTACAGAAAAGTTTTGTATCTTCAAGAGACTTCATCAGAAATCATTTAAAATGCTAGTTCTCATAAAAAAATAATGTATAAAACGCTACTAATGTAAACATTTCGTATTTACGAAGTGAGAAACATTTAAAAAATATTAAATTTTGGTAAATTTTGAATTTTCAAAACAATGCTGTAAAACTATGTGTTTGTCATATGGTTTTGGTTCAGTTCAGCACTATCCGTACAAAATGTTTATCCCAAATTTGGAGACGTTTTTGAGAATTGTTTTTAAAAATCCATATTATAATCAAAATTGGGCAAAATTACTAATATTAAAAAATGTTCATGACATTTATAAAAGAACTAACTGTAGAAAACAAAATTTCACTTGAAGGAAAAATCTTTGTCTTCACTGTCATCGTTATAAGAAGATGCCGAAACAATTTTGAACTTTGAATTATCTGAATTTTTAAAAAATGCAGAGAATTCAACGACAATAAGAGAATATACTCCATTTGTTTATGCTGTTTTAAGATTTCTATTCAATTATTTTTTTTAAAGATTGGGGTCATTTTTGATAAAATTTTGAAAATGTTGAAGCTTTATGTAATGTACTAAATCTAAATGTATTTCAAATTTCAGAGCCGCCATCAGTCAGATCGCTCCGGAAATAACACTTTTGGTGCACATTCTACATACGTTGAAGGCGATAGCCTTACGACGGACAGATGTTTTGAGGTAAACCAATTCTTTAGTATTAATGACCCACGTGACGTGAATTCTGACTACATAAAATGTGATTCATTACATATTAGAATAAGATATACCCAGTTTTTGGACATCGGAGCCCCACAATACAAGTTGTTATGCTGTAAAATCAAAGTTGTTTGCCGCAACATTACAATTTTTTTTACTTGTTATTATTTTTGGCCGCATGGTCGGCATGGTCATTGGCAATCTTACTTAGAGCCAACAATTGCATAATAAGGTTCCATAATACAGTTAACAATTTCATAGTATAGATACAATATCTCAGTCAGTTTACAATTTTACAATGTTTATCATGTTTTAATAGACAATTTGGTTCTTATATGCGATTATATAAATTTTTTTCAGAATTTCATCTCTCCAAATACATTTTCTATGTCATTCAAACATTGTCTCAGTTTGGCGGAGTAATCTCTTCTCTCGCACTGTCAATTACTGCACTCTCTTAACAGGTGAGATTATTCATCTCAGATCCACATTTTAAACATTTATTTATAAGAGTCTTTTATATAAGGCGAGAGTGTGTTAAAGTGGAATGCCCTATTCTTAGCCTAGTTAGAATACATTGAGTTTTCCTACTGTTGATAGTAGGTTGCTGTCCCCAGACATTATGTCGGACCGAGAGAAGTGATGATCTTGAATTTTTTCATACATTCTTACATTTATTCCAAATATAGTGATTTATATTCCTTTTTCGGTGTTCTATAATATCAGTTATGGTTCTTTTTGCCACTTTCTCGTTGTCTGCAGACCCTTGGTGAGCTGGTACACAAGCAAGGACTAGAATGATATTATTTTTAATTAAGTACTGTAACTTGTTTGTATTACCTGTATTCTTTAATTTTTATTTTCATGTTTTTAATGCGTCTACAGTTGATTTGTAATCAGTGAAAATTATAGCTCTATTTAGTTTAGGGTTAATGATTAAATCGATAGTTTTATCTATTGCAAATGCTTTACACCAAAATATTGAGAAGGAATCTGATAAATTATACAATGTGTCTTCTTCGAGAATAATCGCACATCCTTTCTTCCCGTTGATTATTGATCCATCTGTAAAACATGGCAGTAGTTCACTGAATAATTGTAGAAGTGTTTTCTTTGCCGTACGTTTGATTTAGAATGTGATGGACAATGGTAAATCTAAGCTCTTCCCGTGGTGGAACTGAATGAATTTGGCGTGGTGTAACTACATTACTATTGAATAGTGTTTCCTTTCTAATAGTATTTCTTCTGTATAACAGTGGTTTTGGTAATTTGTTTGCTTATTAATATAATTCCTTAAATTCTGATGAGTTTTCTTCATATGTGTAGGGATGTTTTTAAAGCAGATTCTTTTGCAATATATTTAAGAGAAAGGGCATCCCTTCTTACGTTTAGTGGTAACTCAAGTCCTTCTGCCAATTTATTTAATCTTGAACTATTATGAAAGTCTCCATTTGCTAATCTTATTGATGTCGTTTGTATAGGGTCTAACATGGCTGAAATACTTTTCTTGGCAGAACCATAAATTGTATAATCATTATCTATTTTTGCTTTGATGAGTGTTCTGTTTTATTTGGTAGTTTTCTGTAAATTTATCGGCAATCTCTTGATTGGCAACGATTATACACATTCTGTTGTTAGCGATACGAGATATGAATCTTATGTCATTAGCATTCACAATTGTGGCAACTTTACTAATATAGTCTTTGACAGATAGTCCCTCTTGTGATTCTATCATTACACCTTATTCCTTCATGGGAAAAACGTCTGATGAAGTAGCACTAGAATATGATTTCCTTACTTGGTCATATTGATTTTCGATGTTGTAAGTTATGGCTCCTCTATAATCAGAATAATCCATGATATGATGTTATTAGCTGCCTCAGCAGCTACGTCACAGTGTGTTAATTTTAGCAATTGGATACTGTGAATGTAATAAACGCTTCACTATTCAATTCTAACGTCGCGACACTCATAAGTACATGAGTGATGCTGTCTGACACTATACTCGACACTATCTGGTCGCAAACTATTACAATATTATGTAAGTGGCATGCCAGATAGTAATAATCCGCAAAATTTTCTATCCTCCTAAAGTTGCTCAAAATTAACGATACACTTCCACGGACGCAAGGAATTGTTATAGCAGAAGAAAATGGAATTTTATTAGGAAAAATGTGTAATAACAGTGTAATCAATTATAAACCGTAAAAGTAGTGGTCATTTCCATGTTCTTCTTAAAGAAAGGAGATGAAGTTGATAAAAGGGACGAAAATAATATTAATTTTAATCATTTCTAATTCGACCTCTCCTACATTCACTTCTCGTCCTCGAAAATGCTCTCAAAATTGAGGAACGAGGAACTCGCATCGCCTATAATGGCGAGGCACGATGTGCCTCAAGGTTTTAGTCTAAGCGATTTCTTTAACGCAGCGTTGAGATTGAACTAGAGCAGGGGGTCGGTATAGACCCCTGAGGGTCGATGATAGTTTGAAGGGGATCAATGATGACGAGAGGGGTCAATAGCTGAATATGAAGCAGTGCCTGATCAAGATAATCAAGACCATAATCAATTGTCACATTAGTTACAAAAGCATAACGAAATTAATTAATACTTCTCTGATATAAAGAAAAAAACTATCATTATAAATTACGATTTCTCTCCCCTTCAATCCTATCCGATTTTCAGCCATTGAAGTTATGATGGTCAGAAAACTCAAGAAATTGTAAATATGTACTCACAACGAAACTCTATCGCATAAGGAAGTTCTCTCCGCAATACGCACTGCAGAAATGGTATGGCAAGTTCTTAAAAAAACATTCTGTAACCGCTATAAGGAAAGATGATTATAAAATCAGTTACTCAAAAGTGAAAGCGTCCTGGATTATTGAAAATAGAGATGGGAATATTGGTGTACAAAATTGTTATCTTTACATCATTTATGTGCAATTCTTTTTGTCATGATTATGGATGCTGTATATTATAGAGAAAACATAAGGGGGTCGTAGAAGCAAACAATTGTGTTGAAAAGGGTCGATGAATGAAAAAGATTGGGAATCTCTGAACTAGACGGAATGTCCTGCGCACGTTACTGCCTACAACCGTTTGTAACACGTGAATCTCGAGAATCGCGAGTCCTCCAGAAGGTACACACCCTTACTGTAATAAGTCTTCAACATGAATGGCACTATGAATATATTTCTAGCATAAACATTTCCTGGACGTCTCTAAACTTTGTATGTAGACAAGAATATTTTTTTGACTTCAGGGAACATCTTTTTAGAATGTTTATCCCAAAGCAAATAATCGACAAAAAAGAGGTTCACTTGGTGCACTGGGAAGTGCACTGGGTAAGCTACGTCTCAAACTGCAGTTATCTTGAACCCACATCCGTCCCGCAATGCGTCAGGTTGATATTCTGCAACTGCACTGATTATCCCGCTTCTTAGAATGATCTCGTACAGGGAACGTGGTATTAGCAGAACGGAAAATTCTTGATAAAGAAAAATAAATGTGACGAAGAATTTGTATTAAAAATGTATTCGAAAATATATTATTTAAAATATATTTAAAATGTGTAGCACTCCTTACTGGGTGTGTACATGGTTATTTAATTTTTCGTGTATTATTAATTCAGAGTATCATATCACAGATAAACTTCAAATTCAAAATTGAGAAAACACAAGTTTGTAAATATCACGATTAAAAACAAAAAAAATGTATTTTTCGAAATTAAATAACAATTCTCATAATTCATAGTCACATTCAATTTAGTTGAACCATGAGTTCCTGGTTTATTACTTACTTTAGGGTCAGCAAATCGGTGCTCTGAATGCACTCGAGTTAGATGAAAGTATCAATACGTACAACAAACGAACGAAGCTTATTTCATAATTGTTGAAAAACACTTTAGTAATATTTTCCTAAATTACATCGAATTTAATTAAATTAAAATGTAATAGCCTTTCTTAAACCTTTTTCTTCTTTAATATCTACCGAAAACTGTATTGGAGGGAATTGAAGAGTTGCTTTGCTGATTGCGTAATAGTTGAAATGGAATGGAAATAAATATGGTGGGATGGCATTACAATTCAAAATTCATTGCGCAAAGTAAGCTGCTTGAAATCAATTTTCCCTTGACTACTTTAGGCTGATTAGTCCCAGCAGCTTGTGTTTCTAGATCTACGCAGTCCCGTGTTCAGTTACAAGTAGAATACCTGGTCATTTGTCATAATAGACGGATTTTTTGGCAAATGTACCTAGTTCACGAAATCATTTGAGAATTGCCAGATGCGAACCACTACTGTCGCATGAATAAGTCATTAATGTCTGATTGCGTTATTCGCAAAATGAGACAATGGGAACTGTGAGTAATTGCTATCTTTAATTTACTATGTTCACATTTGTGTGTGATATCTGCTCTACTATTCGTACTTGACGGAACTCGCAAATAATGTAATGAACTTCGCGATCGTTGGAGTTAATACATGTTAAATGAATGCAAGACGCTAGCCGCATCCCACATTCAACGATAAATTTTGCATTAGTTACCCATAAAAGTGGTATTCATTTCGGCGTGTAGTCAGTGAGTTTTCATTTTTTCAGATATATATGATTTTCAGCTATTTTGTTTCACGCTTTGCGATAAAGGAGAAATTATCACTTATATTTGAAGGCATAGAAACATTAACTGCATTGTATCAAAAAATATAAATGGATAAATAATCTGATATGTAATTTCTTTCGATACATAGTTGCTTTCTTGTTTAACTGTGTGCTTGGAATGGGAAAACTTGAATGTGTTTCGCTTCGAAACCTTTCATTTTCATTATCGTTTTGCGGGAGAACTTCTGAACGGAGCTATTTATTTTATGGCCACGGGAAGAGATTTGCTCCTTATGCCTACTAGCTTATGAAGTACCGCCAAGAAGTTATACTAGTAAAAACGGGTATCTTTTCAAAACTCTTTCTTCACTAACTCAATAATGACGATATTTTAGTTAGATATCAATGATATATGAAAAGTGCTGAAAACGTGTGTGCTAAACAAAAAGCTCATTATCAACAGAAAACGTCCCGTAACCGATCAGAGGCGGCTATGACAGGGGGGGTGAAGGGTCACTGCCCTCCCAAATAATACACCGAGAGCGGTAGCTCAGTGTATCTACTGATGTCACTGCAGCGCCTATGACCGAGAGGTCCTAGGTTCGACTCCTGACGGTGGCAGGATTTTCGACACTAGCTTTTCAGCTAGTCGAATTCAGTCGCTGTCTGGAGGAAAGTTCTTGAGGCCGGCTGCTCTGATCGGTGTTTTTTCGTGGTTTCTCCGATCAACACCAGGTGAATGCCGGAGCAGTACCCTAACAAACGGACCGCGCGCGATCCAATCAATCAAACCCAAATAATACACGTTCATCACGTTTGATTGATTGATTTTTTCGTGTTTCCGGGCGCGTCAACTGCTTCGGTCATTAGTCCCGTTAGTTTAGTGCATGTTTTTTCTCGGGAGATGGCGGTGATCTTCCCCCGCTGGATGGCGAGATCCGGCGCCGACCTACCGTCGGCTAGCGGGGTTTCCCCCTAACCAGGACTCTCCCACCAGCGGGGCACCACCCCAACCGGGACAAGCTCTAAGCTCCCGACCGGTCTCCCGGAATATGTGGTAGTGTAGTGCATGTTAGTGTAAGTGTGTGTGTAAGGGGAGAGGATAGGACAAGGAAAAGGAAGGACAGATCTCGCACGGTCCGTGGCCCGTTCGGTAGAGTACTGCTCCGGCATTCACCTGGAGTTGATCGGAAATAACCACGGAAAACTACCGATCAAAGCAGCAGACCGCTAGAATTCTCCTCCACACAGCGACTGAATTCGACCTGGCTGAAAAGCTAGTGTTGAAAATCCTGCCGCCGTCAGGACTCGAACCTAGGACCTCCCAGTCAGAAGCGCTGCAGTGGCATCAGTTGATGTACTGAGCTACCGCTACCGGTACGTTCATTACGTGATCGGGATCGGTAACTGACTTAGGACACGTGTATTTGCAGGATGTCCAGAGCCATGTACTAAGAGTTTTTGAATTCTGTCTCCAAATACATTTCCTACGATTCACCAACAGGGTGCAGTAGTGCACAAAACTTATTACATAATTACGTATTTGTTTTAAAATCGCTCTAAATGTATATCTAAAATCTTCAAATTAACTATAAATGAATATATTTATTTATTAAAAGTGTTTGATTGAAATTTTAAAAAATCCAAAAAATATTAGTTTCTCATATATTAAATTTAACCATTGTCTCTAGTTCCATTTCCATTTCCTGCCATTTCCCATTCAAAAATGTTGTGGTCCCCTCAAAATTGTCTGTGGAGCCGCCACTGCCTTAGACGTGTGTTTGTTAATTGATGAATATTGTTGCAGGTTGTGGCGCGAGCACCTCGACCATGCTAGCTGCTGTGACCGCTGCGCTGCTGTTGCTTGTGCGCGCAGCCTCCGGGGCGGCGGAGGAGGCACCCGTGGGCGGCGAGGCGCCTCCGCCCGCGCCGGGCCCCACGCTGCTGCGCAAGTGCTGCGGGGCGCACGAGCAGCTGAGCGCGTCGCTGGACGCGTGCGTGGCGTACGCCGGCGCGGCGGGCGAGGCGCGGGCGGCGTGGAGGGCGCGGGGCGGTGGCCGCGCGCGCGGGCGACGGGGGCGTGCCCTGGTCAGCTTCTCGCGCTACCGCCTGCTCAGCGGCCCCGCCCCGCCCTGCGCGCGCAGCCCTTCAAGTACTTCCGTGGAACAGCTTCTCGCGCTACCGCCTGCTCAGCAACGGCACGCTGCTGCTGCGCACCGACGACCTGCCCTCCACCTCCGCACCCAACCTCCCGCTGCCGCCCGACCTCTACTGCGCCGACCGCGTAGACATGGCAGGTGATATGCACGTCTTTTACACGTGCCCCTGCAACAAGACCCTTTGTGTCAACAAGTGTTGTCCGTTGAAACAAGAGTTGTCCGTCAACGTCTCCCGGAAGCACAACAGCTTCAACTGTGTTTCGTCGAGTGAGAGATGGAAGCCAAACTTCATCTCTTCAAACGATAGCAACGACACAGTAAATGTTCAACATGTTTTGCTATATCCTGTCATACCGTCATGCAGTGAGGACGAAGAGAAGGTAGTATGCGACTTCGATTATTAATTCATAAGATGCTTGATCATTTATCTTCTGATCAATTTGAATTACCGAATTCTGTATTTTATTGTGAGATTTTAGCGTTCATATTGTTCGATTAATGACATTTTTACAATTGAAAATGTAAAAAAATATAATATAGCATTTTTTATCAGGAGAGGACGAGAGTTATACGTTCTAGTTCTTAATAAGAAATCTGCGAAATTAAGTTTTAGGTGTCGGGTTCTAAGAAAGCGAAAAGTTCTGAGAATGCAAGTGCCGGGTGAGCCTTGAGTAGAAAATATGACATCAGAGCAGTCTAAGCCTGAGTAGCTGCTAATCCCAAGTTTTAATGTCATTCAGAAGAGTTTTGGGAATCATTGTAAGTTGTTTTAAACGTTGAAGAATTGACTGGTTCAATTCTGAGTAAGTGTTCCATAAGTATATTTGTAGTGCCTACTTCTGAAGGGGTTCGCAAACACGAAAACTCATTGAGGTAAAATTGACAATAGAAACAGAAGAGGCCGAATAAAGGAGGTAGTTGGGAGAATGAAAGAGTCGCGTTGTGCATGATTTACGTCAGAGCTGTTCGTGCGACTGGCCCACTTGGCATGTCGTGGTCCACAGCTTATAGACGGGTCTACGTTGCTTCCCGATCCTAGGGGAGGGGAGGTACCGGGCACGATCAGTTTAGTTTAGCTCCACACATTCGGTGATCTCCGAGTAGCAAGCGTCAGCTCGCCGAATCCGGAGTGGTGTGGATTGGTCGCTTGCTATTTGTCTGGCGACTAACATTCAGTGCTCAGTGTCGATCGTTTGGACTCATCAAAAGGAGCAAATGTTCGTCGAACACGTCAGCTGGTCGGGATTGTGCGAGTCGGGATTGTAGTTCGCTACTTGGCATTTGCCGAATGTGTGAGGCCGGCTTAAGGGAAATACGATTTGCACGCGGGCAGTCTGGCCCCATTTCTCGCACTGAATCTGAATTGAATTTGCCTTATTTTACGTGGCGAGACTCAGGCCATGAGGCCTGCTCTTCCGTCTGACCACATTACACTCATTCACCAATCATGGGAGAAAGAAGGTATTACTTGGGCGACGAAACAGGCGATTTGAATTTAGCCCAGAGGCGTCATTTAGGTTTGAGAATCTTTAAATGCAGTAAATGTACTAACATGGGTCAGCCGGCTTTACTTCCCCTCCGAAGGAAGGCGTACGAAGGATTTTTTCACCGTTAAAAATCCACGGCTTCGATCGGGTTTGAACCCGCAAACTTGGGTATAGCAGTCCGATACGCTAACCGCTACACCATCGCCGCTGCTCTCGAAGCTGCTCAGGTGTAAGAGTTTGCCAGGTGAAGTGGCTGAGAAATGGCTGTGTAGACATGTGCTGCTCAACACCCGGCGGCGCGTTGAGCAACTGGACGACCCACGTCTCGTGCCCCGCAACAGATCTTATCTACTGCAGAGCGGTGTGTCCTAATGCGAGGGGAAGGGGGTGATAGGGCGCGTTGGCAAAGCGGAATTTCTAGGCGGGTCACGCGTCAGCATCAGAAAGGACCCCTTGGCGTGCCCCGTCCCAGACCGGTGAGTCCCGATGCGAGGGGGAGGGGAAGTGATCGGTTGCGATGACTCTAGTCTAAGGGAAATGGAAATTTCACGCAGTTAGTCTGGCCCCATTTCTCGTACTTGACCAACTCTGATGTAAGTAAGGGGTTACCGATGTCTGAGAGCCGTCTACGTGTGTTCATGTGCTGCACAACTCCCGGCCGAACGTTGAGTAGCTGAACGGTCCACTCTGCGTGCTCTGACCCAGAGCTTATCTACGGGAGAACGGTGTGTCCCCATGCCAGGGGAGAGGGCGTGATCGGGCGTGATGGGAAATGGGAATTCTACGCGGGTAGTCTGGTCCTATTCCTCGTAATTGAGCAGCTCTGATCTAAGTTAGCGGTTGCCGGTGTCTGAGAGCGGTGTGCGTGTTCAGGTGCTCCTCAACTTCCGGCCGGATGTTGAGCAACTGGACGGTCCACTTCGCATGCACCGCACCTCAGCGGTGTGTTCCGATGGGAGGGGAAGTGACCCAGGGCGATAGGTTCTAATCTAAGGGAAGTGGGAATTGCTCACGGGCAGTGTGTCTCTGATGTAAGTAAGGGGTTGCCAGTGTCTGAGAGCCGCCTGCGTGTTCAGGCGCTTCTCAACTCCCGGCCGAGCGTTGAGCAACTGGACGGTCCACTTAGCGTGCCCCGCTCCTGAGCGATGGAATCCGGTGCGATGGGAGGGGAGGTGACCAGGAGCGATGGGCTCTAGTCTAAGGAATATGGGAATTGCTTACAGGTAGTGTGTCTGATGCAAGGGGTTGTCGGTGTCTGAGAGCTGTGTGCGTGTTCAGGTGCTGTTCAACTCCCAGCCGGGCGTTCTAGTCTAAGGAAATCGGAATTGCTCTCGGGTAGTGTGGCTCTGACGTAAGCGAGGGCTGCCGGTGTCTGAGAGCCGTGTGCGTGTCCAGGTGCTGCTCAACTCCCAGCCGGGCGTTCTAGTCTAAGGAAATGGGAATTGCTCTCGGGTAGTGTGGCTCTGACGTAAGCGAGGGGTGGGGCGTTCTAGTCTAAGGAAATGGGAATTGCTCTCGGGTAGTGTGGCTCTGACGTAAGCGAGGGGTTGCCGGTGTCTGAGAGCCGTGTGCGTGTCCAGGTGCTGCTCAACTCCCAGCCGGGCGTTCTAGTGTAAGGAAATGGGAATTGCTCTCGGGTAGTGTGGCTCTGACGTAAGCGAGGGTTGCCGGTGTCTGAGAGCCGTGTGCGTGTTCAGGTGTTGCTCAACTCCCAGCCGGGCGTTCTAGTCTAAGGAAATGGGAATTGCTCTCGGTAGTGTGGCTCTGACGTAAGCGAGGGTTGCCGGTGTCTGAGAGCCGTGTGCGTGTTCAGGTGTTGCTCAACTCCCAGCCGGGCGTTCTAGTCTAAGGAAATGGGAATTGCTCTCGGTAGTGTGGCTCTGACGTAAGCGAGGGTTGCCGGTGTCTGAGAGCCGTGTGCGTGTTCAGGTGTTGCTCAACTCCCAGCCGGGCGTTCTAGTCTAAGGAAATGGGAATTGCTCTCGGTAGGTGGCTCTGACGTAAGCGAGGGTTGCCGGTGTCTGAGAGCCGTGTGCGTGTCCAGGTGCTGCTCAACTCCCAGCCGGGCGTTCTAGTGTAAGGAAATGGGAATTGCTCTCGGGTAGTGTGGCTCTGACGTAAGCGAGGGGTTGCCGGTGTCTGAGAGCCGTGTGCGTGTCAGGTGTGCTCAACTCCCAGCCGGGCGTTCTAGTCTAAGGAAATGGGAATTGCTCTCGGTAGTGTGGCTCTGACGTAAGCGAGGGTTGCCGGTGTCTGAGAGCCGTGTGCGTGTCCAGGTGCTGCTCAACTCGCGGCCGGGCGTTCTAGTGTAAGGAAATGGGAATTGCTCTCGGTAGTGTGGGTCTGACGTAAGCGAGGGTTGCCGGTGTCTGAGAGCCGTGTGCGTGTTCAGGTGTTGCTCAACTCCCAGCCGGGCGTTCTAGTCTAAGGAAATGGGAATTGCTCTCGGGTAGTGTGGCTCTGACGTAAGCGAGGGGTGCCGGTGTCTGAGAGCCGTGTGCGTGTCCAGGTGCTGCTCAACTCCCAGCCGGGCGTTCTAGTGTAAGGAAATGGGAATTGCTCTCGGGTAGTGTGGCTCTGACGTAAGCGAGGGGTTGCCGGTGTCTGAGAGCCGTGTGCGTGTCCAGGTGCTGCTCAACTCCCAGCCGGGCGTTCTAGTCTAAGGAAATGGGAATTGCTCTCGGGTAGTGTGGCTCTGACGTAAGCGAGGGGTTGCGGTGTCTGAGAGCCGTGTCGTGTCCAGGTGCTGCTCAACTCCCAGCCGGGCGTTCTAGTGTAAGGAAATGGGAATTGCTCTCGGGTAGTGTGGCTCTGACGTAGCGGTGTCTGAGAGCCGTGTCGTGTCCAGGTGCTGCTCAACTCCCAGCCGGGCGTTCTAGTGTAAGGAAATGGGAATTGCTCTCGGGTAGTGTGGCTCTGACGTAAGCGAGGGGTTGCCGGTGTCTGAGAGCCGTGTGCGTGTTCAGGTGTTGCTCAACTCCCAGCCGGGCGTTCTAGTCTAGGAAATGGAATTGCTCTCGGTAGTGTGGCTCTGACGTAAGCGAGGGTTGCCGGTGTCTGAGAGCCGTGTGCGTGTTCAGGTGCTGCTCAACTCGCGGCCGGGCGTTCTAGTGTAAGGAAATGGGAATTGCTCTCAGGTAGTGGCTCTGACGTAAGCGAGGGTTGCCGGTGTCTGAGAGCCGTGTGCGTGTTCAGGTGTTGCTCAACTCCCAGCCGGGCGTTCTAGTCTAAGGAAATGGGAATTGCTCTCGGTAGTGTGGCTCTGACGTAAGCGAGGGTTGCCGGTGTCTGAGAGCCGTGTGCGTGTTCAGGTGCTGCTCAACTCCCAGCCGGGCGTTCTAGTCTAAGGAAATGGGAATTGCTCTCGGTAGTGTGGCTCTGACGTAAGCGAGGGTTGCCGGTGTCTGAGAGCCGTGTGCGTGTTCAGGTGCTGCTCAACTCGCGGCCGGGCGTTCTAGTGTAAGGAAATGGAATTGCTCTCGGGTAGTGTGGCTCTGACGTAAGCGAGGGTTGCCGGTGTCTGAGAGCCGTGTGCGTGTTCAGGTGTTGCTCAACTCCCAGCCGGGCGTTCTAGTCTAAGGAAATGGGAATTGCTCTCGGTAGTGTGGCTCTGACGTAAGCGAGGGTTGCCGGTGTCTGAGAGCCGTGTGCGTGTTCAGGGTGTTGCTCAACTCCCAGCCGGGCGTTCTAGTCTGAAATGGGAATTGCTCTCGGAGTGTGGCTCTGACGTAAGCGAGGGTTGCCGGTCTCTGAGAGCCGTGTGCGTGTCCAGGTGCTGCTCAACTCCCAGCCGGGCGTTCTAGTCTAAGGAAATGGGAATTGCTCTCGGAGTGTGGCTCTGACGTAAGCGAGGGTTGCGGTGTCTGAGAGCCGTGTGCGTGTCCAGGTGCTGCTCAACTCCCAGCCGGGCGTTCTAGTGTAAGGAAATGGAATTGCTCTCGGGTAGTGTGGCTCTGACGTAAGCGAGGGTTGCGGTGTCTGAGAGCCGTGTGCGTGTCCAGGTGCTGCTCAACCTCGCGGCCGGGCGTTCTAGTGTAAGGAAATGGGAATTGCTCTCGGTAGTGTGGCTCTGACGTAAGCGAGGGTTGCGGTGTCTGAGAGCCGTGTGCGTGTTCAGGTGTTGCTCAACTCCCAGCCGGGCGTTCTAGTCTAAGGAAATGGGAATTGCTCTCGGGTAGTGTGGCTCTGACGTAAGCGAGGGTTGCGGTGTCTGAAAGCCGTGTGCGTGTCCAGGTGCTGCTCAACTCCCAGCCGGGCGTTCTAGTCTAAGGAAATGGGAATTGCTCTCGGTAGTGTGGCTCTGACGTAAGCGAGGGTTGCCGGTGTCTGAGAGCCGTGTGCGTGTCCAGGTGCTGCTCAACTCCCAGCCGGGCGTTCTAGTGTAAGGAAATGGGAATTGCTCTCGGGTAGTGTGGCTCTGACGTAAGCGAGGGGTTGCCGGTGTCTGAGAGCCGTGTGCGTGTCCAGGTGCTGCTCAACTCCCAGCCGGGCGTTCTAGTGTAAGGAAATGGGAATTGCTCTCGGGTAGTGTGGCTCTGACGTAAGCGAGGGGTTGCCGGTGTCTGAGAGCCGTGTGCGTGTCCAGGTGCTGCTCAACTCCCAGCCGGGCGTTCTAGTCTAAGGAAATGGGAATTGCTCTCGGGTAGTGTGGCTCTGACGTAAGCGAGGGTTGCCGGTGTCTGAGAGCCGTGGGCGCGCGGGCGCCGAACGCGCTGCCGTACCTCGCGGGCGGGCGCGCTGGCGGCGCAGCGCTGGTGCGGCGACTTCTCGCGCGTGGGCGGCAACGCGGCGCGCGTGCCCAACGCGCTGGCGTGCCTCGGGCGCTCGCGGGCTGGTGCCGCTCGCGGACGTGCCTGGTCCGGCACCATCCGCTCCAAGGGGGAGTGCTACTTCATCGGTGGGTGCGAGGCCGTCGCCTGGTGCGCCCGAAATATACGCGTACAACATAGAGATAAGCGGTAATGTTGGTTTACGCGTTAAGAACTAGTCTACCTTTATGCGTAGACAATGCACACCGGGCAAACAAAGGTAATCTATGTAGAGAACGGTAATCTATCTTTTTTGGGAGGCAGGGGCGAATGTACGAGGGCCATGATTCAACCCCGAAAGCCAACATTTATTAACAAATTTACTCAATTTATCCAAACCAATAGTACACATTGATTTGATCACATCCAAAGGCCTTACTGCAATTATGATTTTTTTTATTTCAAGTTATCATTGTTTTCCTTCAAAAATATTTGTGCGGATGAGTCATGACTGAAATTGTCTTCCTACCCTGTGAAATACTTATCGGTTCCGCCTCTCTTCCGGAGGCGAAGACGTTCGCGATATGTAGGATTTGTTCAATATTCCTGCATACCGGGTTAATGACACTGCACTTGAAAGGAAAGAGACTGATGCAGTGTGCTGTGTTGTGCAAGTTTTACAACTTCCGTACGGTTTCTTGATGTGGTTAGAAAGGTTGTAATTTCTTCATCAGAAGTGGTACATTTTGTTTTACTTACTGAATTGAAAATACAAAATTTAATATTACATTTCAACATGCTTCTACGATTAATACTTATTATAACCATTTTCGGTTATTTGATGTAAAAAATTAATAGTCTACATAGATTACATTGTCTACGAAGTCTGCACGTAAAAGTCATGTAGACTACATGTAGATTACGAGAAAAAAATGCCTTGACGTAAAATTATAGTTTGCCGCATAACTCGGGAGATAAGCCGCATAGAAAGAACATTTCACTGCGCATACACTGTAATTGTGAATGACGTTTGATCCTCCTCAGTACACTTGGAGTTTTCTAACGTGGCAGCTGTGGTAGTATCTCAAGATGGAATTCGGCACGACTTTTGCGTCATTCTCAGTCCAGTCGCTAGAGTCGCTCGATCTGCAGCACTGCTTGATGCGGTCGCGATCATGCGACATCTTGCGGCAGGACGAAGAAAGACGCAAAAAGTTGTACCGAATTCCATCTTGGAGATACTACCCACAGCTGCCACAATAAAACACCCAAGTATACAAATCGTCTGCCACTGAGCAACTTCCCCCGCCGTCGTTCAACGCGATGTTGCCACGTGTTTGTCTTCAGTGAGTTAATATTTTGTGACTGGATGGCGGAGGAACTCCAAAGGCGGCGGATATGCTCGCCGCTACTACTAGATAACGTTTATGAAACCGCTAGGAATAGAACCGTCAATGGAAGAGGATTGCTACGGGTGGCAGATGAAATGATGATAAAGTACGACGATAATGGAAATGTAGTAGAATTAGCAAGGGAGTGGAAACTAGAGAAGTCCACGAAAGACCGCTAACCCGTTTTGTCGACCAACAGTTTGGCTACTCGTGCTGTCAGTTGATGCGCATAGATTACAATTGCGTCCCATGCTTAGTCTCCAATCGCTTGGCATCAGATGAAGGTTATTGCCCTAATTGTTTTGCAGCGCCCTCCCACTTTCGAGCTCGTCCGTCGCGCGGAAATGAGAAAGAAAATTGGGCGTTTACACTTCTCTTCGCGAGACATCTCAAAGTTTTTACTGCGCGTTACATTTATAAATAATGTTTTACATATAAAAGACAATAACAAAACAAACTTTAGACAATCACTGCCACAAAAAAAGCTGTTCCCATCTTCCGTTCTCAAGAACAGTATATAATTACCTTATAGACTGAAATAAGCCGCTCCCAACTAAATTCTAGGACCAAATTAAACGAATCAATCTGAAAATATAAATATTTGTAAAATATGTGTGAATGTGTACAGTAGAAAAGAAAGTGTATCTAATAGGCAATATATGTTATTCACTCACGATTTTAAAATAATTTTATTTAATTGGGTAGGTTTCTTCATCGAGTATTGGATGCTGGCAACCTTCTTCTGGCTGACTGCAGTGTGCATTGAAATAGCAAGAACCTTCAGGTGAGTTCTGTTTTTTATCATATCGTTGCAAGTTGCGTATGGTAGCAAAACGCTCCCTGCTCTCTTAGAGATTTTTTTCATTTTAATTCTCTAGACATTTCCGTCTAATGCACCGAGGTAATGTGCACTCACAATAGTTTCAGTTCAATGTTAACAACGTTTAACAACCTGTGTAGTCAAAAGTATGGGGTGTGACGTGAATTTTTTTTAAAAAATCGCGTGCACTCACACACAAACACACGATCTTGTAAAAGAAGACGTTCAATCTCTGGCCGACCTGCTTCATGATCTGCGGCTGTGTCCTCAGCGAAATGCTGCCCGCCAACCTGCGGGGCGGCACGGAGCAGAGCAAGTTCCTGTGGTATTCGCTGTACGCGTGGGGCGGCCCCGCCATCATCACGGCCGTCGCCATCGCGCTGGAGTTCGCGGAGGGCCTGCCCGACCACATCGTGCGACCGGACCTCGGCAAGACCAGCTGCTTCTTGGGCTGTGAGCGCACTGCTTTGTATCGCCTCGCAGAGGAACATTGGCGAAACTGTAGAAATGTGATGCGAAAAACTAAAAGGGACCATGTGTCACAAATTTTCAAAATCGAATTATTTATGCCAAATTATAAACAATGAAATTCCTAACAATTTGGTGTAAAAATCTTCAAAATATATGAAAATATGCCGAAGTTATGGTCAAGTCGTGGCTTCCGGCCAGAGTCATGAAGATGATTTTGGCTGTCCAGGTGACGCCGCGTCGAAGGCTGTGTTGCCGACGTTTCGACCATCTTATCGTGGTCTTCCTCAGCACAACAGCCTGAGAAGACCACGATAGATGGTCGAAACGCGCACTGCGTCACCTGGACAGCCAAGATCATCTTCGAAGTGAAACAAAATTTGCTTACAAAAAAAGAAAGAACATATTTTGATTACTTTTGGTTGGGAAAAGAGGTTTTAAGAAAAACGCACTTAAACTTTCGTAATTTAAAAAATCAGAATTTTTCAAAAATTGACATATTTAAGAAACAAAATTTGCTTACAAATATTTTTTGGAATGTTCTTGCAAAACTAAATTTTTAAAAAAAGAAATAACATATTTTGATTTCTTGCGTCTCACGCAAAACTTTGTTTACCGACAAATGGTCCCTTTTTGTTTTCTGCAACACAAATAGAATTTGACGGGTGAAAATGGTTATTCATGATACGGGTGTTAAGAGAAGGAAAGGTTGCGACACGAGGCCGATAGGCTGTGTGGCGTAATCCTAGGTGCGAAATAAAATCACTTTTACCACGTGTGCCGTACACTAATTTCTAGACAGCCTTAATGTTTTTCTTTTCTTTGAATTCAAGTGTACGAATTACTTAATGATAAGGTCATCAGAAGATGATATGGTCAGACGAAAATATTTTGTTTTCTTTGTTACATTCACAGATTTATGTGAACATCTGAACAACGTCTCACTTTTAGCAGTAGTGCTGAAAATGTAACTTTTATCTTTCTATATCTTTGATCCGGGTGAATAAGCACTTAATTCTAGACAAGTCATAAACACTTAATTTTACAGGAGAGCAGAAAACAACGTGTAAATGAATGAAATCACAGATTAATGGTATTCCAACGAAGGTTATATTCAAACAAAACTATTTTTGTGTAGGTTTTGTTTCAATATCATTAATCCTATATTTATAGCATTAGTTTAAAGCAGTTTTTTGCTCCCTTGTAAAATTAAGTTGTTTTGACTTCTCAGCTTATTCACCGGGGTCAATGATATATACCCTAAAAGTACCACGTCACTGCTGGCTGTGTAGAAACTAAATTATTTTACTTACTGTGGTCCATCACCTCAGTTTTGTGTGGCATTGGAACTAACATACTTCGACTTGTATAAGTATGTATGATTAAAAATGTCCTATATGAAGTGCTCTGGCACTACAGCCTTGTGGTGCTGAAGCATGCTATGACGCCCGAGTTTGGCGATTGTGGTCTCGGGAGATCTTCGGTAAAAAGGTCGCAATCTCTTACACCGTTTGACATACTGCTCTACTTGAGAGAGCCTTTCACATTGTTACACAGCTATATGAACTGAGCCTTTTACAGTGAAAAACGTCAATTTACATACACTATTAAACCGTAGTTATTAAATACAATGTAGTTTTTTCAAACCTTTGCGGTTTTGTCAATGATCGTCTGAAGTGGCAATTTGTCTGGGTATACAAGTTTCGCGTGCTTTAGCTTTAATCTTCCATTGAAGGTCTTCGTATGTGAATTTGAGCGCAGACCAGTGTTCCACTAAATTATTCATAATTCTTTCCTTCGTTACATATGTATCAATAAAACGTTAAAATGTTTAAATGTTAGAAATAAACAATAGAATGTTCCGATTATTTCAGTCTTCTAATAATGTTATAAAACTGTAACTGAGTTGATATGTATTTAGGAGGCCAACCACCTGTTTGCGTTCAATGTAATTAAACATTACGTCGAAGCACTTTGGGTTTACTTATATCAGGAAGAATTCCTGTCAAAGGACACTCTTTGTAAGAAGTATTGTAGGGACAAACAAAGACGCAACAAAATAGGGATAATAAAGTAGAGGCAATACAAATAATCACGCTATATCAAAGGTTTCTACGAAAATCGCACAGATTTAATTCATTAACTGAGAAAAGGGAGATCCTTGTACTTCAAATTGCAGATAATAATTATCCGAAGATACAAAATATTTGAATATATTTACTAGCTGGGGAAAGTACCATAATAAATTTAAATTTAGAAATTAAATTAAGAAACAAAATCCCGACTACTCTTAAGCATTTATCTTCGAGGTCGATCACCGAATACATTCGGATTATTTTATAAATTTCATTGTTGATGCATTTTAATGAATTCTTTATCTCTTTCTTAGGCACAAGAAAATTGTTGAGTAATGCAGATTTGGGGGCCGACGACCACCTGAGACACACAAACTAATCCATTCCGTACGCAGCGCTATCGAAGAACAAAATATTTTGTCATGAAATGCGTTGGAAATTATGCGTTACACAGCCCAAGGTTGTTTTAAATTAATTGCGTAGGCCCTTGGTCGAAGCCTCGACGCCCACATGGCAATGCGTAGAGAATCGCACACTAAAAAGAACCCAAAAAGTATTCAGGCATTTGCGTCAATTGCGGACAGCGAGTGCACTCTCTCGGCGGCCCGCTGGCGGGCTAAGGTTCTGGCGACTTGAAATCGTGCGCATTTGCAAGGCCTAGCGCGATACAGGACTGTTGTAATAGACACTCCGATTCCGTCATCAAATTTGCGTTTTTCTTCGTTTGTACCAGGAAAAAGTAGCTATTTCATAGCCAATACTTTGAACTATATTCAGAGCTTTTACTCACTCTAAGCACAACGTTCTGAACGATTTAGAAATCGTCGTCAAGAAACTGCTGTTCAGGAACGAAACGTTTCTCAGCAAAATTACACATGAAACAATTGTTTTTCTAATAATTGAGGGGAAGACGGTGATATGATTTTAGGACCTTTAACGGCTCAGCCTATGTATATACACATACATGAGTGAATGTATGAACTATGACAATCAGCTACGTTTTAAAATTGGTCCCAAGTCTCCCAGTCCAAGGGGTAAACAGTACCGGCGCTAGGCATAGGGATTTATTTACGAATATGTAGTATTTGTTAAAACTGACTTTCTTAAGAGCGGGAACATATTTTCATGTAATACTGGTATTTATAGTTACAACACTCGACGTAGAAATCATGTTCTTCAAGTGTCAGTATCAACAGCTCACTACAAGAAATCTACATGAAATACATGTACCTACGTTACTTTACAACGCATTGCCAGATGAAATTAAATAATTAAAATTAATACACAAATTCAAGTTAAAAGTAAAATCTTTTCTGCCGCAAAACTGTTTCTATACAATTAGAGACTAACTGATCGTCAAAAAGAAAAATAATTTACTTAAAAAATGATATAGTATAATGAATTAGTTTACATTTGCATTGTATAATTTTTAAAAAGACTTAAATGCCCGTAACAAGTAATGTGCTTCAGCTTCCGGGTCAATATCGATCGGGTTTTTGTCCAGTTTCCCTGATCCATTGAGCAAATGCTGAGATGCCTCCTTGATTTGCTTTGGATGTAAATGTAGCTTCACTATGCGCACGTTTTGTTGAGCTTTCCTTTTTCTTGTAGTGGTAGTAGCGCTTATGGTGAGTTTCTATTTGTTAGCAATAGAGAAAAATCCAATCTGTTCGTTCGTTTACCTTTACAAATAAGTTTTCTATAATTCAGCAACGAAAATATCTAGTTTTTGAAATGTTAATCTCTCGCTTTTTAAAATTTATTATTATTATTATTATTATTATTATTATTATTATTATTATTATTACTATTTTTCATCTTTCAACTATTAATAGTTAATTTGTTGGGAAGGGATTCTGAAACTCAAGAAAGCGTGCGCAGATGATTTTCTTCCCCATTGTCACATATAGTTTTTGACTGTTTTTTATTATATAAATAAATAAATAAATGGGGATACTGGGTGATTGCCCGGAGGCCCGCAAGTCAAGGGACCTGATGAGAAAAGTAGAGAAAAATTGAAAAAGAAATTAGAACTCGAGAAAATATTGATCGTAATTTTATAATTCGTAATACGGGAGTCTGATATTTCATAAAATTTTCAATTAATTTTCTACTTTACTAGTTAATTGTAGTCATTACTTATATAAGGTAGGGCTAAAAAATGAAAAATGTCAGACAATCCAGGAAATCTTATAAACAATACTGTCATTGAAAGCTTTTTAAGCCCTCAAATTTTCTCCTCTTAACATCCAAGATATTTTAACACATGTGTTTTTGCAAAATTATCTTCATATTACAGATATTGGCCATTCATTTCCATTGAAGTGTAGGACTGAATATCTCGAATTAAAATAAAATAACTCATATGGTTTCTTGATACAACTATCACATTTTTAGTTTTCCCGCGAGGGGGGGGGGGTCGTTTCGGCATTGTCCCGAGCCCAAAATTGTCTAGCACCGGCACTGGGCTAAAATACCCTGGGCCGATACGCGCTGTTGTGAGTAGAGCACTGACGTTGGCGGTGGGTGCGTGCGCAGCGCTGGAGGCGCAGTTCGCCTACTTCTACGGGCCCGTGACGGTGCTGCTGGCGGTGAACCTGGCGCTGTTCGCCTACACCACGGTGCAGCTGGTGCGCGCGCGCCGCGAGACGGCGCTGGTGGACGAGGCGGGCGGCGGCCACTCGGGCGGCGGCTCCACCCTCGCCGACGCCAAGGAGAGGTGAGGCCGTGCCGGGCCATCCAGTCGCGTTTCCGTCAACTACCAAGCGCGTTACTCCCGTAAGTGCAGTGCGTGTTTTTATCGCGGGAGGTGCCGGTGGTGTTCCCCAGCTGGATGGCGAGATCCGGCGTCGATCTACACTGCTTACTGGCGTTTCCCTAACCAGGTATCTCCCACCAGCAGGACAAGCTGTAAGCTCCAGACTGAAATCCCGACATGTGTAGTGCATATAACTCCCGACATGTAGTACATGTAAGTAAGTAAGTGAATAAGATAAGGAATAGGAAGGAAAGATCGCGCGCAGTCCGTGCCCATTTGTTACGGTACTGCTCCGGCATTCGCCTGGTGTTGATTCAACAGTAAAACATCATGTTGTCAAATTCATTGTGTCGTTATTTTATTTATCAAATAAAAACAATGTGAAAGAACTTGGAACGAATTTTAAGCCCAATATTTAAGTACACAAGATTCAAGGCTGAAATAAGTTTATGATACTTATAAGATAATAATTAATTTATTATAAATAAGACATGTGACTCTTGGAATACTCGCATCTTTTTCATATCGAAAACATTCTAAAATCGATTGAGTTAACTAATTCTACAATCGATAAATATTTGCTCCAATTTTCATTTGAATTTTTAGAATTTTCAATAATTATCTTCATTCAACCGGCTCATCTGTAAGAACTCAGGCATACTTTTCACTTTAATGTTTCACACTTCAAGGGCTCGAGCTGTCATATCATTCTGGGCTTTTAGAATTTTACCTTGATACAAAACATTTGGCTCTCACTGGTGGAAACCGTACCTATGAAATGTCTCACCAAGAGATAAAGGGATGATTTAGTCGTCTAAGTTGTGTATAAAAGATCAATGATTATTTTCAACAAGGCTTGGGGGTTTTCAATGAGGATTTCTCGTTCTGCGTGACGACATCCTTGGCGTAGTAAATGGTGGGAGAATCGTACTAAAAAGTCGATTGATTTAAAGTGAGATTTTTTTATATCGGTACTTACGCAAACTAAGTAGTGTAGTAGAGCACGCTCAACCGGTAGTGCCAAGAAGAGTCGACACGTCCGATCCTTGACAGAGACGTACTTATAAGTTTCACAAAATGACATGAGAAGCGCGCGATCCCTCCGAGGTTGCGAGCATGAATGAGCGAAAATTGATTCTGTATTGTCCGACTCTAAAAGAGTTATTTTCGTACGTTTGGGATTGATTTCGGCTATATTTGTGGCGTGTACCTTTCCGCTTTTTATTCAATACCACTTTTGAGGGTGCCGAAATTCGAATGATGCCGGTAGAGATGGCTCAAGGCAACGACTGATTTCACTGCAGTGCATTTGATCGGTAGGTCCTAGATTCAAGTCCCGGCGGAGGCAGGATTTTTGACACTAGCTCCTTGGCTAGGTCGAATTGAGCCGCAGTCTGGAGAAGACTTCTAGCTGCTGGAGACTGATAGATAGTTTTCCGTGTTTCCATGATCAATTTCAAACTAATGCCGGAGCAGTAGCCTACCAAAGGGGCCACTTACCGCGCGCGATCTTTCCTTCCTCTTCCTTGTCCTATCCTCATCCTTTACTTACACGCACACACACTAATATATACTAACATGCACTACTACACCACCTCACATGTCGAGGTAAGGGTCGTGAGCTTAGAGCTTGTCCCGGATGGGGCAGTACCCTGCTGGTGGGAGATACCTGGTTGAGGAGGTCCCATTTAGCCGACGGTAGGTCGGCGCCGGATCTCATCAGGGAAGATCAAAGCCACCTCCCGAGGAAAACATGCACCACACTTACGGGAATAATGACCATTAGCAGTTGACGCGCTCGGAATCGCTAATCAATCAATTAATCAATCGGATAATGATCCCCCAATTCTTTCCAGAACCATCCTGCACCTGAAGCTGTTCCTGCTGATGGGGCTGACGTGGGTGCTGGAGTGCGCGTCGCTCAACCAGAAGCTGTCCTACTGGTACGTAACGGACGCGATCAACATGCTACGCGGCGTCTTCATCTTCGTCATCTTCTGCTGCAAGCGCGACGTGCTGCGCCGCGTGCGCAAGCGCCTGCGCGACTTGCGGCGCAGGCGCACGGGCGCAGAGGGCCCCAGCGGCGAGCGCGCGCGCCGCGGCACCGCCTCCACCCTCGTCGCCACCGGCACCGTCCGGCGCAGCAGCCGCGCCACGTCCTCCTCGTCCGCGTACTCCTTGCGGAAGATGCCCAGCTGAGATGCCCCCCTTCGAGTGGGCACGAGGGGCTGTGACGGAGGTCTCAGACAAAGACACTTAGGCAACCTGAGCACGCAGTCAGAGTGGGGCCGAATTTGCTCGAAATTTCGGTCGGCCGATGTGGGACGTTTGGGTCCGAATATACTTTGGACGTTTGGATTTGAACAAAGACGCTTAGGCGACGCTCATAGTGGAGCCGATTTTGGTCGAAATTTCGGTCTGCTGATGTCGGCGTTTCTGTCTGAATAAACTTTAAACTTTGATTTGCAAAGACGCTTAGGCGACGCTCACAGTGGAGCCGATTTTGGTCGAAATTTCGGTCTGCTGATGTCGGACGTTTCTGTCTGAATAAACTTTAAACTTTTGTATTTGGTCAAAGACAATTAGGCGATGGGTCACAGTGAAGACGATTTTGGCCGAAATTTTGGTCGACCAATGTCGGACGTTGTGTCCGATATGCCCGATTTATCCAAATACGTGCTAGCAAATGGGAAAGGCCATATTGAAATCGAACGGCCACTTCCGACGGTGCGGCGTCCGGCAACACCTCTTGACTAACGAAGTTCTGTTTCGTTTGATTATATCGATTCTATTCGCCCTAAATTTGTAGTACCAAGTCTACCTGCAATACAAACAGATGCATCGGGAGCGGTAGCTCAACTGTGCATCAACTGATGCCACTGCAGCGCCTCTGGCCGGGAGGTCCTAGGTTTGAGTCCTGACGGCGGCAGGATTTCCGATACTAGCTTTTCAGCTAGGTCGAATTCAGTCGTTGTCTGGAGGAGAATTATAGCGGCCGGATGCTCTGATCGGTAGTTTTCCGTGGTTTCTCCGATCAACACCAGATGAATGCCGGAGCAGTACCCTACCAAACGGGCCATGGACCACGCGCGATCTGTCCTTACCCTTCCTTGTCCTATCCTCGCCCCTTACACACACTTACACTTACAGTAACATGCACTACACTACCACATATTCCGGGAGACCGGTCGGGATCTTAGAGCTTGTCCCGGTAGGGGCGGTACCCCGCTGGTGGGAGTGTCCTGGTTAGGGGGTAACCCCACTAGCCGACGGTAGGTCGGTGCCGTATCTCGCCATCCAGCGAGGGGAAAATCACCGCCATCTCCCGAGAAAAAGCAAGCAGTTGACTCGCCCAGAAACACGAAAAAATCAATCGATCAATCAAAAACAAGCAGATATTCTTGAGTGTGCTTGTCGCATGTGTTTCAAGCAAGGAACTGCGCAATTATGGTAAAATCCGGCGGATTTTGGGTGCAACATTTTTATGTTTTTTGGATAAAATAAGTCGGACGATTTCGCTTGCAGCCGTCCGGCGAGCGACGTATATTTCGGCTGCACTGTGACCGCCATATTCCTCCAAATTGGTATCGGCGTGCAGGTCGGGGTTGTATCCCACCGTTCAGCGGGGGAGGATCACCGCCACCTCTAGGTATAAAAGCATTCACTACACTAAAGGGAATAACGACCATAGCTGTTGACGTACCCGGAAATATCAATCAATAAATAAATTAATCGCACTCAAAATTTTTGCGGCAGATTTTTGCATCTACTCTTCGGTTGTTTGCGCACTTTAGTTTTCAAATTGACGGCGCTTCAGGACTGCTGACTCTGTTGTAGCATGAATGTGAACATACGAAGTGGCATACTCGATTTCGTAGTCTGTCGTCTGCAAGTGATCCGTGTGTAGAAAGCTGGAATGACGAGCGTGTGTGCAGTGAAACCGCATTTGCATTCCCCTTGATTACCACAGGATCAACATTACATCACAGCAGCTGCAACGCTCCCCTCTTCCTTCTCCTATGCCATACTCAGGCAGCCACTTTTTCCTTGCAGCTGCAGAGAAGGTTCTCTTGAAGTTCCAAACATTTTTTTTTAATTTTTCGTGTGTGTGTGTGTGTTTGGTCTTCTAAGCATTTGGTCTCTGTCTTGGTTACGTGCTCATTTAAACAAATATTAACTCCAAAAATGCCGCTGGTCACCTACAAGATTTTGACGTCCCGTTTTAAGCCCTTGGGGTACTTCAAAGTATTGAAATAGACAAAGTATCGTGATGGCATCAGAACTCCAGTCCCAGAAGTTATCAAAATATTTTTTCTATTTCTTTATTATGTGCTATTGTGTAAAAATATTTCATTCATTGGTAGAAAATATTGGTGCAGGCTTAATGTTTTAGTGAACTCTGAGGTTGCAGAATTAATGAGATATCACATTAATCGCAGTTCTGCTAACCGTCTATTTTGCCGATTGCATCTGATATGTTATTTCTTAACATGTTTTAACTTCCATTATTATCTGTATGCACATCACACTTTCATTCTTAGAAATCGCTCTCTTCCATATGGGACTTATGGTTATTCGACGAACCAAATTTCGTATTCGTTATTCAACGTAGACCTTTTGTGTTAGGATATAGGAGAGGAATCATTGACCCTTTTCTTCCGTGGATATTATTTTTTTTAATGGTTTTCAAACGCGATGTTAAACAAAATGATGCTGAACGAAATCCATGTCAATATTTTTATCCGAGCTTTTTAGTCAAACAGATCTCTGGCATACTTAGCTCAGAGAGAGAGCGAGAGAGCGAGCGAGAGAGAGTGAGAGAGAGAGAGAAACAGAGAGAGACAGAGAGAGACAGAGAGAGAGACAGAGAGACAGAGAGAGATCGTCTTATGCCAATTCTTCCTCACCTCTCTCGACTCCACCCTGCATTTACACTTTTAAATAAGGTTAGCCGCGGTTAAAATATTTGTGCGAAAACGTTCGTGATCTTCATCAACCAAACAGCAGGCACTTCACGTTAAGTTTGCGTAATGTTAGAATAGTATTGTTTTCTACTTGAGAAGTTTAATTCTTGTTTCAAAAGAGTATGGGCAATGAATACCGAGAACATACAATAAACATAAAAGATTTTTTCTGCTGAAAATTCGCCACTTTTTCCCGCGGCATACCTTTTTCTCTACTGCGTAAGTGGTAGCGAGAAAATAAACTACATGTCATTCATTTGCGTAAACAAATAAAATGTGTACATTTCCATTTTTGAGCCTTCCTATATATAGCCACTATTTTAAATTTAGCATTGAAGTACATTCTTGACAGTCTTCAGTCTTGCGAATGTATATATTTTGAATTATTTGTCATTGAATGTAAACAATAAAAAAATCATTTTTAATGTGTTTTCTTTACATACCTTATCCTAAGAATGATTTGACATGTGTCTTTTTAACATTGTTATTATTAATGCGAATCTCGGCCATCTGGGACCACGCATAGTCCACGCAGGCCCATTCATATTTTATCCCGGAGAGAATAACTTGTCTTTTTTACACGCTATGAGGCTCAGCCTTTGGGGCTGTAAACATTGCTCAAACAAAGTTTTTAAACTTGAATTACAACCTATGAAGTGATGAGGGATGATGGGACAATCGTAAGTACATCCATACCTACGCAGGACTCGAACCTGCAGCCTCCTCTGTGCAGACGACGGCTGCCACAACCGTCCGCGCCACTGGGGTCGGCTTTGCGGTTATTGTTGTTGTTGATATTATTATTATTATTATTATTATTATTATTATTATTATTATTATTATTATCATCATCCTCATCGTCATCTTCATTATAATTATTTGCATATAGACCATTTCTGACCACGCTACACGCTCTCTTCCGAGGTCAAATCATATTCCTAGAGAGAGAGAGATTAACATGTCGTTATGAAGATCAGCTTTTCGGCTGTATCCCTTGGTAAGACAAGACCTGAATTATGAATTATGATGTGATAGGATGATGATGAGTGGTGAAGGGACAATCACAAATACAACCATGCCTAAGCAAGTCTCGAACCTGCAACCTCATCGGCGCAGACGACAGCTGCCGCAACAGCCTGTGCCACGGGCCCGGCTTTCTGTTTTTTTTTTGGGGTCCCAAAGTGGTCATCTTTCGACTACGCGAATGTGCCATTGTACCCACCGAGGCCCAGTCATATTTTCGTGGGGGTAAGTGCACGTGACTTTTTTTGAGAGGGGTCAGGCTTTTTATGGTGAAGCCATTTTTTAAACCCCAAGGTTGTTATCCTGGGGAATGAGGTATGAAATGAAGGATGAATAGATAATTACAAACACAGACACACACACAAACATCCATGCCCCGGACGGGACTGGAACGCGCGATCCTTTAGGTAGTACGAGGCAGCTTCGGTTCTTCGTGCTTAGCGACCCCGGCTATCTGATAATGATAATGATGATAATAATAATAATTATAATCATGACCAGAAGAAGAAATACTAATTTTATTATTATTATAAGGCTATTTATCACAAATTGAAGTGATTTTTTCTTGTAATATTAATTCAAAATCAAGAACTTTTTTGTATTTAATCATCGAGTATGTTATAGCTGTATTGTAAAAATTCAGTAACTTCGATGTTACAAACTTATGAAGCTGCTCTTGCTCAAATCAGGAGAACACTTCCGTCAGGAGGTCTGACACATCTGTAAACTAATAAATATTTTTATTGGTTTACATGGCAATAACTATTAATAGAGCCCGGAAGTTCGGGCATTTATTTTACCTGAAATGGGCGAGCAAGATAACATTTATTTTTACTAAAATAGGCATCCAAATAGGCATTTATTTTAGCTAAAGTAGAGGTTCAAAAAAGCATGCAAACAACAAAAACTCACAAGTAAAAGAAATTGTAAAAATATAGTAATTAAAATTAATCCAACTCTAAATTTTACATTATCACTAAACGTGTAAGAAAATTATATATTCTTTGTAATCTTGATTTCGCATGACCACGCGATATGATGGCTCCGAATTTCTTTTTCTCGCGACGCTGTCTTTTCAAAATGCTATTGTAAACTCCCTTTTGAATTTGGAAATGCATAAATGAAAATGGAATTATATTCTTCGCGCTTGTGTTATCGCGAACTCTGAGCATCATATATAGAAGGCTGTTCGCAAAAGGATCGGTGGTCATATTCAAAAGTAGAATGGAATCGCTCGTGAGCGAACAAAGTCTGACGGCTTCACTGAAAAAATCAAAAATCATGATTGGTATCAAATTCCTTTTTCATTCAGATTTTTATCACAGTGTTTGCTTCCACAGAAAGGCAAAACACTACTGTACCGTCGAGTTGTCCAAGCTTGCAGGTATATATATCCAACTTCATCACGATCGGTGCCAGGAGAAAAAGTAAGCAATAGAATGACGAAAAGGCAAAAATGACAGAAATAGGCATCAGAAGTTAAAATATATAAAAAATTACTAAAGAAATAAAAGGAACAAAATGGCAAAAATAGGCAACATACACTAAAATAGGCGAAAAAGGCACCATAAAAATCTACTAAAACAAATTCAGAATTAAGTGATTCCTATTGTTAAAAGTTATAAAATAGTAACAATAGCAGTGTGTGTGTGTGTGTGTGTGTGTTCGTTATTGTCAGGACAAGGTTTGTATAAAAGAAAAGTTTTAAAAAATCGAACAGAAAATATATAAAAGTCTGATTATATGAAAAGTGAGTGAGTGAATGAGACGGAAAGAGAGAGAGGGGAGAGAGAGGGAGAGAGAGATAGGGAGAGAGAGGGAGAGAGATATCTTCAATATATTAACCCGTTATTAAAAGAGGAAAAGGGAGAGGAAGAAATAGAGGAGAAAAAAGAAAAGGAAGAAAGGAAAAAGGGAAAAAAAAAGAGAATGAAATGTTAGGTGGAATGTGAGGGGAGTGAGAGGGAAAGTGAGAAAAGGAAATGGAGAGATAATGAAAGAATGAGAGAAAATGAAAGAGAGAGGGGGAAATAGAGATAGGAGAGGCAGAGAGAGGGGGCAGGACAAAGTCTGCCGGGTTCTGCTGGTATTCAGATAAAATTAGTTTCTAAGCACATATTTACTTAATGGATCACTTTCGGTGGAAATATTATACAGAGAAAATATTATATAGAGAGGGGAAATATTATATAGAGAATTTATTATGAGCTTTGAGTGATCTAGAAAAAAGTGTGCATTGTCGCTCTCAGTCATTCAACTATGTTGCATAGGGTAACTATCTTAAACTATGTTTGTTTGTATTGACAGTTTAAGTGTGCTGGAAAAAGATTTTTGGTGGAAAATTCAAGGAGGTGAACATATAAGGTCACTGCTACTTCCAAAATTCAACATATTTCTGTTATTTTACTTAATTTATTTAAAAACACACTCACATATCGATCGCATCACATTCCAAAGAAGTATTTTCATTATAAATACATATTTCTTAAAAAATATTTCAAAAATTGTTTTTTTAAAACTTGTAATTTCTCCTAAGTTATGAAAACATATTTCTCCTAGTATCTTCAACTCCATACTTGAAAAAACAATTTAAATTTTTTTATAAACTTACTTTCAGCTCCAATACCTTTCCTCACTATACCTTCCGATAACTTTTAAACAGGTATGTAAACCCCCAATAGTTTCCTAACAGAACAATAATTGGCTTTCAGCAAGCTGGGAATGTTTCATTCATCCTTTCTTCTATCCAATATAATGTTTCCGCTTCTTCTACTCAAGTCATTAAATCACTTCTAAATAAAAATACGAGTGAAAAAGAGCCACCCTGGCTTACTGTTTCTGTCAATTGAATTTGTATTTCTGTTGCCACACTTGGCGTAAAACTGAATGAACCACCCGGCGTTGCTTCATTCGCTTCGATCAACCACAACCCCACTCGCCCAGCAACGCTCAGCTATGGAGTCGCCACCCGGTATCAGTGACTCGTTTTGAGGAATTCCAATATGAAAAAGTTTGAGTTTAGCAAATTCGAGTTCCATTTTGTGATGGTGAATCCTCTTCCTCTTTTCTCGGCTTTCCGAACGCGTTCGTGAGATATTTGAAAGCAATCGATCCAGTAATCGAAAAGTTGTATTACGTTGCTTAATACAATTTACTACTGGCAGCAGTGATTCTGCGTTTTCCGGATTTTTAGCATCAAAATCATCAGTTAAACAGATTCACCGCTCTACCCGCTTTCTCCGCATTGCCTTCTTCCCCACTCCTTCCGCACGGCCCGTTCCTGCTTCGCCCGCTATTTCCGCTCCGTTCGCTCCTTCGTTCTCTGCTTCCGGTTTTCTCGCTTCTACAGATCCGCCACCTCTTTCCATTTCTTTCATCCCTTCCGCTGTGTCCACTCGCCTCTTCCTTTCGCTCGACCCGTTCATCCCATTCCTTCCTCTCTGCTCGTTCCTATTGCCTCGCCCTCTCTTTCTTTTCCTTTCCCGGGAGCGGTAGCTCAGTGCATCAACTGATGTCACTGCAGTGCCTCTGACTGGGAGGTCCTAGGTTCGAGTCCTGAAGGCGGCAGGATTTTCGACACTAGCTTTTCAACTTGGTGGAATTCAGGAGGAGAATTCTAGCGGCCGGCTGCTTTGATCAGTAGTTTTTCATGGTTTC
Source organism: Teleogryllus oceanicus (assembly GCA_964035755.1). NCBI lineage: Eukaryota > Metazoa > Arthropoda > Insecta > Orthoptera > Gryllidae > Teleogryllus > Teleogryllus oceanicus. The sequence goes on from CAXIVR010000006.1 coordinate 125,445,537, forward strand.
TCCGATCATCACCAGGCGAATACCGGAGCAGTACCTTAACCAAGCGGGCCACGGACCGCGCGCGATCTTCCTTCCTCTTCCTTGTCATATCCTCCCCTTACTCATACACACACTTACAGTAACATGCACTACACTACCACATATTGCGGGAGACCGGTCGGGAGCTTAGAGCATGTGCCGGCTGGGGCGGTGCCCGCTGGTGGGAGAGTCCTGGTTAGGAGCAAACCCTACTAGCCGACGATAGGTCGGCGCCGGATCCCACCATCCAGCGGGGATCACCGCCATCTCCGAGAAAAAGCATGCACTACACTTACGGGACTAATGCCCAACTCAGTTGACGCGCCCGGAAACATGAAAAATCAATCAATCAATCCTTTTCTTCCACTCGCTCCTTCAACCCCTTCCTCTCTGCTCGCTTTCTCGAAAAATAAAATATTACAAACAATATCTCTACTTGTTTCACAACTCGCATTTCGATATCGTGAATCCTTTAGAACTTTGTCAAAATACTTAATCGCTTACTTTGATTGCTCTACATACAAGGACTATCGTTATATCAGTTGAACGAGATTAAGTAGGGTAACACATGTTACAGTATAAATAACACAGTCGAAAACCCTCTGGGACATCTTTTAAAATAGCTTCTCACTCACGGCCCAGGAAGTGGCATATATGTTCTTTAGTCGAATTGGTTGCACTGCACAATGGTTAATGTTATACCCGTCTTTGTGTTTTTAAATTTATTTATTTCAGGTCGTTATAAAACAGCTTAGGTCATGATCGACCACTGATATTTACACAATTTTACAATTTAACACTGATATTTTCAATTTTTAATTGACAGTGATAAATAAATAAATTGACAATTTGTATTAGCAATTCAAACCCAGCTGCTTTCAACATTTTTTTTTAAATATTACATCCACCATCTGATTTGAATAAATCAGGTAAATTAGTGTTGATTCCTGTAATGATATTTCTCTTATTAAGTTCAAACACTCGAGAACAAGGTGGGATGTTGAGACTCGTGCTCCACACCGGGGACATGGCCTAATCTAATGAGGTGACGTCTCAGTTTAAAGTGGTCGATTCTCGATGCTCAGTCTTTCTTGCTCCTACTTATTTGCAGTTTAGGCAATGATGGCTCATTTACCGTTTCCAAACAACCTGGAGATTTGATAATCTTGTATCAAGATTTGTAAATACCAAGCGTATGTGTGTGTTTAGTCGTGCTGCCTGTACAGAGATTGTACACCACAGCATGTGTGTAATTTGAACATGGTGCAAAAACAATCTTTCTTATCTCTCCATCCACCAGATCTGGTGATAGGAGAGAATGGCGTATGGGATGCGTGAATGAATGGGTGCTGTTTTGGCCATGAGAAGAGTTAATTTGTTAGTTCTAGGATTTAGAGAGGTTCTTTTGTTAAAGGGGGGGTATTGCGAGGGGAGATGGGTTTCTTAATTAAGGTTAGGAGGGGATCACAGTTATTTTAATGGTATAGGTGTATTTTGGGGTCCGGTGGGTTATTTCGTTGAAGGGGTTTTAGATGGGTTATTTTATTTGAAGGTACTGCCTCGCGATTGGTTGTTTTGTTAAGGTATTGGTAAGGTAAGTTAAGGTATATGGTGCGTGTTGATTGTTGGAAAAAGGAGACATTTCTGGATTTTAGGGTCCTAAGTCGTTTAGTACAGAGATAAGTCATTTCGAAGTATTATAAAGTCGTGAATATAAGTGCTGGTTGTCCAGGTGAGTGGTCGTATGGTCTACGTAGCTATATTGTGGGAGAAGGTGGAGGTAGAGTGAATATGTCAAGCGGGTGGCGCTTCCTGTTGTGTGTGATGGTTCTGTTGATGATATGGCGATGAGGTTCAACAAAAGCAGAGAGGGAATGATTGTACATTGCTTCTAGCAGTCGTTTCCGTGCAGTTTCGTAGGTTTCTGTCGCAAGAGGTTTAATGTCGTGCTGAGCTTTAATGTCAAGGTAACAGTCATCAGGCGCGGGTCTGTAAGTCAGTTTGATAATTCTGTTTTCCAGTCTGGTCAGCAAGTTACAGTTAGATTGGAAAGTCGAGGCCCATGTTTCAGCGCCATATGTGGCTACTGGCTTGATATACGTATGGTATATGTAGAGTTTGGTATTGTGTTTAACGTTCTTGTTTGTCATGATGGCAACAAGGCGTTGATAATTCGGTGTGCTTTTTGAGTCTTGTCCTTGATGTGTCGCGTCCACCGTAGTTTACAGTTGAATGTCAGTTCAAGGTACGTCACTTCTTGTTTCCATGGACTGTCCACGTCGTTGATTTCATTGGAGTCTATGGCTGGATTTGCTCTTTTTCATTGAAATATTATCGCTTGACTTTTGGATGCGTTAATTTGGTTTTCTCTTGCCCAGACTGTGAGAAGGTTAGTGGCTTGTCGTACTTTACATAACGCCATTTTAGTCGGGTGGTAGGTCACAGTATATGCCAGGTCGTCTGCGTAAAGATAGTCAATTACATTGTGAATACCAAGTACAAGGGAAATACGTTCTAGTGAGTTGCTGATGTGGTTCCGTATGTTAGGAGGCTAAGAAGTAGCGATGCGACATCGAAGTTGACACTTAAAAAACATGCATGTTTTCATAAAATCATCGACGTATTTAACATCCATTTTTGACGCGATTTTTTTAACATCTATGTTTTTACTTGGTCTATATTTTTTAATGAAAAAAGCCCATTATAACAAACTTCTGTAGTAATCTCTCTTGGCTTCCCGGGTGGCGCGGCGTCGCAGGTTATGAATCCATGTCGGCTTCACAGCCTCCGTCATCCCGACAGCCAAGGGCACTCATAAGCCTTGGTCACGGAAACCTAAGTCTTCGCAAAATTATATAGTAATTTTCAAATATCCATAAATTGAATATTCTCTAAACCAAACAATGGTTAAAAATAAACAAAATCAAGTTTTCGTGAATAAAAAAGATTTAATTATTTTTTAATTATCGAGTTAGATAATCAGTTTTGTTAGTTGTCTTGATGGTCTTTTGTTGTGTCAGTTAAATCTCAATTAAAAATTAATACTCGAAACTATTCTCAAATTAAATCCCCTCCGCGGAACTTCAACATTTCCACAACAAGTAATCCAGTATTATAAACATCAATATTTAATAACATTCATGATTTTGGGACAATGTTTTTCGATTTCAAATCATTATGCCTCATTTTTCCTAACGAGTCTAAGGCCATCAGGCCCGCTCTTCAGACTGACCATGGAAATGTCGCTACGCTCCTTCCACCATCTAGCAGAGAAAGAAAATATCACTTGGGTGACGAAACAGGCGATTTGAATTTAATTCACGTTTCTTTTAAACTTAAGGATCTTTTACACGTAGGAAATCTACAACAGATAATCTACGGACAAATAGAGATATACGTAGTCTGAGAGCGGAGACAGTTGTAGAGCAACTATATTATATATAAATCTGCAACAGGGGCAGCCGGCTTTACTTCCCACCCGAAGGATTTTTTCCATAAAGAATCCATAAAGAATCCACGGCTTTGAACCCGCAAACTTGGGTACAACAAGTACGCTGTGCAATATACCACCGAAGTCACATATTTTATCGATGTTTTAATTTTGAGCATCGATGTTTCGAAACATCGATGTTTTTTTGTTAGCGATGACGCCTCCTACCTGTGTTGAGCGTTGCAAGGCGACGGCAGAGGCGATTGTGGGGGCGGTGGAGGCGGCGGTGGCGGTGGTGGGGCGGAGGCAGCGGCGGCTGAGACGGCCAGGGTGCTGGTCGCCATGTTCCTTGGGGGGCGACCACCCGCCAGCAACAACGATGCCCTCATCGACGAACTTAAACGTGGGTGTGGCTGTTGCAGTTGCTTCTTTGGCGCTCTGTTTTAAGACATTTTTAAATTTCGATTCCTGCTTGTTCGAACTGACATGTGTGAATAACTTGTGTTCCTAACTTCAGCTGCATACAGAATAAATTTAAAATAACTGGTAGGTATGATTTCAATTGCAGCGTTTACGTTAAGTGTCTAATAACCATTTATAACATCATTAAAATCCACTTTTTAAAGCATCCTCAAGCCATGTTTCCCCTTTAAGTACTTTGTACAACATCTAATTGTAAAATAAACAAATGCTGTTATTCCATCGTATATGGAAAAAATAACAAGTGTACACTCCTTAAAGCTCCTTAAAATTATGAGGGTCACGCGGTTGAATTATAGTTGTACACCAACGTTCCAAGAAATATTTTACATTCTTGTTTTACTACGCACTTACAGAGCAAAAACACTATTGGTACTGCAACAGAACATTCTTTTTCGCATTATTTCTAACGTTTGCAATTTTAGAAAATTTAAAGAATGCAATGAAATTGAGACATGTATAACCTTTTTTAAGCGTCTTTGCTCCATCCGAGGAGAATTTTTTAAACAATTGGAAATTTGGAGAGTTTTTGGCAAATTTATTCTTAATTTTTCTTTCTTTTAAGCTAAAATGCGGCGCTAACTACTTAGTGTACGGTCCTATTTAAAGATCTAAATGTTTCAAACAGATGAAGGGAAAATATCGCAATTGTCAATACTGTACTTTTGTGATGTTAATTTTTTGCAAAAATACAGAGTTTTCACCGAAAATAAAAACTGCAATTTTTTATAAGTATACTTTACTATATCCAAAAAGAAGGGTAAAGGAACAAAAGATCTCTATGACTACACATTAATAACAGTGGAGTAGACACCAATAAAAGAGCATGCAGTGGGGTTGCTTTATTAATGGATTCGAAATGGAAAAATAAACTCTTACACTATACATATTACAGTGACAGGATACTTGAAACACGATTCCAAATTCCAAGAGGACATCTAACAGTACTAGCAGTGTACGCACCAGAAGAAGGCAGAACAGAGGACACTGATGCATTTTATGAAACTCTTCAAAGGAGTTTAGATAAATGTAACAAAAATGATTATATAATAATTGCAGGAGACCTAAACGCCCGCATAGGAAAACAGATAATTCCAAATGTTGTTGGATGCTTTGGAGAAGAAACTATCAATAAAAATGGGCAAGAACTTAGGGAATTTGCTACTGCTAATGACTTCAAAATAATGAATACCTTCTTTAGGAAAAAGGATATAAATAAATTTACCTGGAGCAATGGCAACACAAGATCACTGATAGATTATGTTATAGCAAACAGAAAATTAGCACCTCAAATTAGAAATGTTAATGTTTACAGAGGCAGTGATATATCATCCGATCACTACTTAGTAGTTTCAAAGATCTCAATTATAGCCCGATGGAAGAAAATTATGACAAAACAGCCTAAAAACGAGGAATCTCTGAGCAGAGATATTTATAAAGTCCATCTCTTAAGAGAAGAAAGCATAAGAAATCTCTATCAAACACGTCTGAAGCAAATAAATGGACAGACACCTTTAGATGATGACATTAATGTGGAGTGGAGTAATATTGAAAATATTATAAACACTGCAGCATATGAAGCTATTGGAAAAAGGAATAAACATAGAAAAAGAAAAGGCTTGAAAATCTGGAACGATGAGATAGCTGCAGCCATACGTGAAAAGAAAAATGCCTATCAAGAATTACTTCAGAAAACAACACAAGACAGCAAAGAAAACTACATACGAAAAAGGAACCATGCAAAGCAATTAGTGAAAAAGCTCACGAAGAATCGTGGACCTTTTATCAGCACAATTGAAAATGATGTCCATGGTAGGCAGAATCTGGCTTACAAGATCATGAAACATCTAAAATCAGAGGAAAAGGACAAAGCAGAACTAAACGTAATAAAGAAAGATGACTGGATAAAATATTATAAAGATCTCTTATATGACCCAACTGTAATCGATGAAGATAAGTCACAATACAACAACCCTCAGATAGACCCTTTGAGCAAACAAGAAATGGAATATGCACTGTCAAGCATGAAAATAGAAAAGCTCCTGGAGTAGATGGTATCAATGCAGAACTCCTAAAATATGGAGGTGAAGAACTGAAGAACAGACTTCTTGAACTATTTAATAATTGTTGGAGAAAATGCCGAATACCTGATGCATGGAAGAAAGCAAAAGTCATCTCTCTGTTTAAAAAAGGAAATAGAAGCCAGCCACAGAATTACAGAGGAATAAGCTTGTTGATCAACGCTTATAAAGTTTACACAAAATAATAAATAAACGGCTCACAACAATCTCAGATTCACTCTTATTGGAAGAACAAAGTGGTTTCAGGCAAGGAAGATCGTGTTCAGACAATGTGTTTACCATAAACCAAATAATAGAAAAGAGACGAGAGTTCAATTTAGAGACCCACATAGCTTTTATAGATTATGAAAAAGCGTTTGATAGAGTTAATCGTGAACTTCTCTGGCAGATTCTTCGAAAAAGGGGCTACCCTTTCCACTTGATAGAAGTTATTAAATCCCTTTATCACAAAACAAGTATTAATTTACAAGTTCAGAACAAAATGTTGGAAGAGTTAGAAGTAAACAGAGGTGTAAGACAAGGGTGTAGCTTGTCCCCCACATTGTTTAATATTTATATTGACAACATTCTAAGAGAATGGAAAAGTTTAATTAAACCAAGTATTTGGATAAATCCAAATACACCTCTACAATCACTTCTGTATGCTGACGATCATATAATTATAGAAGAAAACGAAATAAGTCTGCAAAAGTCCTTGTACCAGCTAAATAGAATATGCAAACCATATTGTCTCTCAATATCTGTCTCTAAAACTAAAGTGATGGCATTCAGAGGCAAGTATCCTATCAGAACTAAAATAATAATAGAAGACAAAGTAATAGAGCAAGTGAAACATTTTAATTATTTGGGCTGTGATATCACATACGATTACAGTGATGATATAAAAACAAAATTACAACGTTTCCAACATACTTGTGGAACAATAAACAAATATCTTCGCAATAAAACTAGAAAAGAGACACTGTTAAAATTTTATAAAGTCATGGCAGTACCACAACTGCTTTACGGGTGTGAATCATGGACATTAAGAAAACAAGATAAAATAAAGATACAAGCCTCGAAATGAAATTCCCCCGGAGAGTAAATCGCTGCACCCTATTGGACAAAATAAAAACGAAGATATAAGAAAGCAACTTAACATTTTTCTATCAATGAAAAAGTAAATGAATACAGATCACGGTGGGTACAGCACTTAGGAAGAATGTCTCACGAAAGGATCCCCCGACAAGCCTTTATGTACAGACCACGAGGAAGAAGGGACATTGGCCGTCCACGACAGAGATGGTGTAACGAAGCCGGAACAGGGAATTTCCCTAATCCGTGAAGTGAAGAAGAAGAAGAAGACTATATCCAAGAAAAAGTGCCAAGAAAATATTGGAACGGCTTTTAAGAAAATATTCTTTTAAAATTGCCTATTATTTCACATGAAAAAGATTCAAATTTTCAGAAATTGTACTTAACCTTATTTAAAGGTCTGTTTTTGGAAAACAGATTTTATTCACGAAAAGATCTGTAATACCGTTGTTGCTGGAAGACGCCTAGAAAAGTTACCCTTTTGTGTTTTGAAAAATTCAGGGAGGTCAACAAAACGACTAGTGATGCTACAATGGCATCTATTTTCTGACACTTCTAATTTCTTTAGATTATGGTAGTTTTTCGATATTGCCCCATCCTTTTCAGCTATATCCTATCGACGGATTTTTTTCACATTTTTTAGGTCCGTTAATAGTAGAATTGAAATGGTTTTAAGAATATTATATATGAATGAAACATAATCCTATGTGCAAATTTGCACTGAAAAATTTTGATCCGTCCTTGAGAAAATTTCTAATTTTGATACCAATTTTTCGGCATCAAGAACTCACAAAATGTGGATTTTCACAGCAGAAAGTCTTAGAGGAAATAATTTACTACATATAGGAGCAATAATTATCTACTCTTTCAGTAGCGATAATAGATAATACGATTTATCTCCCGAAAAATTGCCATTATTCCCCGCAGCATTACTTAATTTTCTCTATACTACTTAAGTAGTATGTGAGAAAGTAAAATTGCGCAATTTTTGTGCTTCATTTGCTCTATCCGAGGAAAAATAATCAATAATTTTTAGCCATTTTTTAAAGAAAATTTTGAATAAGTTGTTTTTGCTTCTTGTAAAGTACCCCGAAAAATCAAAATTGAAATTTAAAATTTGTAGGACCTCAAGTTTGTTCCGATCGATCGGGGAAAAGCAACTTGGAGAGCATCGTAACTGTTGAGGCGCTAGTTTTGACCTCTCACAGACACGTTTTGCCGCCGACCCATTTTTCGGTATCAAGGGTACATGGATTGTGACAACTCGGCATATCATAGGAACTAATTAACTACGTAAGGGAAAAAGTAGTATCCACTTTTCGGGTAAAAGGGTTCCACAATGTGAGATTTTCTGTTGATTGCGGATACAATATTTTACAATACTTTCTCTTTTCTACGAAGTGAGTAGCATGGCGAAAGAGTGAACTTGATGTGCTACAATGCCACATACATTCTCTCATTATGTGTAACGACTGCGCAATATCCATTTGTAATTATGTACTACACTACCGCACATGTCAGGAGATCATTCTGGAGCTTAGAACTTGCCCCGGCTGGGGCGGTGCCGTGGGAATATCTGGTTGGAGAAAAACCCGTAAGCCCACGTGTAGGTCTGCGCCGTATCTCGCTATTCAGCTGGGAAAGGACACCGCCACCTCCCTTGATAAATACATTACTACAGATAAGAGGACCAATGACACCGGTTGACGCTCTTGGAAACACTAAACAGCCAAAGTTTTATCTCTCTTTTATCTTGCCCAAAAATAATGAAAAAGAAACATGCAAAGAGATGAAAGTGTTTCTCACAAATGAAAACGTACTTGCTAGAACATATAAAATAAATTGTATTAATTTATCTGCTTGTCGCTGAATGGTTAAAAGGAGATTTCTTTTAAAAAATCACTGCTCTAGTAATGATCTCAAGATGGAATGCGGTTAACGCCCTAAAATGTTGTGATTCAAATATTTGCGAGTTTTCGGGCGAAAGAATGCTCATCATTTAATTTATTAGTGATTCCGGGCGCGACAACTGCTATGGTCATTAATACTTTACGTGTAGTGCATTGCGGAGGTGGTGGTGATATTCCCTTACTGGATGACGAGACCTACACGTCGACATATAGGTTAGGACAGTGCTCCGGCATTCGCCTGGTGTGATCGGAGAAATCACAGAAAACAGCCGATCTGAGTAGCTGGCGCAAGCATTCTCCTCCAGACTGCGTCTGAATTCAACCTAGTTGTGTAGCTAGTTATGAAAATCCTGTCGCCGTCTGGACTCGATCCCTAGCACCTCCCGGTCAGAAACACTACAGTGACATCAGTGGATGTCCTGCTGTGTCGTTTATCACCCCTTTTAAGATTATTTTGCAATCACAAAATACACGTGGCATGCTAGCGGCAGCCGGGCTGGGTGAAGGTCAGAAGCACCTGGGCGTCACCCCTATCCTCCTTCCCCCACCTTGACATCGCTTTTAAGTTAATTTTGTTTGTGTGATGATTTCAATTAATTTTGTTTGAGTGATGATTTAAATTAATTTTGTTTGTGTGATGATTTAAATTAATTTTGTTTGTGTGATGATTTAAATTAATTTTGTTTGTGTGGTGATTGCGCCTCGGCGCAGTGAGGGAGAGCGTGCGGCTGAAGGAGGTGGAGATGGTGATGCGCCGCGTGGATCGGGCCAACTACGTCATTGCCGGCTCCGAGCCCTACGCCGACCGGCCCCAGTCCATCGGCTTCAACGCCACCATCAGCGCTCCGCACATCGTAGGTATCGCTTACACGCCTGCGTTGACCCGCACCGTCTTGTAGCACTCATACAACCCAAAAAGAACAGTCTAGGAAAACAAAGCATTGTCGTACATCTGACCCAAAAGTCTGACACTACTACGAACGCTAACTACCTCGGTTCAAAGGGTGGCTAAGGTTACTGCTCCAAAGTGCCTTATTTAAGGATTCAGTTCTCACACTGGGAATGTCTGTGTGTAGGTGCATTCTTTAATTCACATTCTTTCAATGTATCAAGCGGATATGCTTAACTGCATGTTACGAATCTACTGAAATCAATGCTCCCGCAACAGGGTATGCACACGTAAATGACCGCGATCGATGGTAACGCCCATAAATTCAACTGCAGCTAAATTGGCACTCACCAAACGTTGCTGTTCATTGGCCTCTCTCTTGAGGTAATTTAAATAAGAATATTTTTAAGTTCAAACACAAATCAAATATAATATTCGTGATTTCATGTGACCAGAATCAATCAGCAAATGTTACCTTCTCCACCTCCGCGGAATCTTCTTCCAGAACCACCGATTAATTTGCTGAAGTACCTTACCTAAGGTTTCGCCAAACTTCCATTATGCCGAAGTCGCTACTAATTGAGTTTTACATCCAGAATGTCACGTTTATATTTCCGACCTACATTCTGACGTGAATTTTCTTCCGAATTCGCACCAGTCTCCCCCTCAACAAAACCCGCGTGCATAGCAAGTGACACTACATCCTTCAACTGTTCTTTCGTACAAGTTCATACAACTCGTACAAAATTTTAAATTTTCATTTTGTAACAATGCACTATCCTCTCGCTTTCAGCCATGTCATCCTGTCTGATAGCATTCAACTTATCCCTGTCCATTATATCAGATGGGTCCCGAGTATTTATTGGAGACCTACACAGAAAACGTTAAGTGTCATGGAATAATGATTTGACCTTGCAGAGTATGAAGGGAACCTGAAGTAGCTCGTCAATCAAATAGCCGTTAAGTCGAGTGAAAACTAGATAAAAAAATCCATGACGAGAGATTGAAAATGCCAAAAGTAGCTAATCTCTGCGCTTGGCCTGAATTCACCGCAAACCCGGTCACAGTCGTGTCACTCCGGAAATGACATTACCTATCCGAGAAGGATGTTATCACCTCACCGACTTCCCGTCCCCATAGTTATGACGTTCACAGCAATCTAGTTGATAAAGTGCTGCTAAAAATAATTGGTTGTAGACGCGGGCAAACTACAAAAGAATAACTGATTCTCATTTTCTTGTGTACATTTTGTTGTATATTATGTTATTGTGACTATTCTGCGACACTACTAAAACCTCCTTTAGAGAGAATTTTTTCTTAAGCTTCTGAATGATGATAACATTTTCCCAAATGTTGTAATGCATTCAAATATACGGTTTATATACTTTATTATAGGCGTAATATGTCATAGAATGTAGGGAGAATAATTTAAATTTTTAGAAAGAAAAATTTAATTTTAAAATAGATTAGAGTATTTAATATATTATTATAAGGTGCATTAAACCTTTAATTCATATACATTATATGAATATTTTTCTGTGTTTCTTCAATAAATTTAAAATATGAACATACTCGTACATAATAAGATATGGATTATCCGTTTTGCACAAAGTAGATAAATTTAAAACGTACAAATTATTTTTCCTAAGGCTTTTTCCAGACGAAAGCCGGTTAACCTTTACGTCCTTATCGGACGCATATTCAACCATGCACTAGACACAAACACACTTGCGGGCTCCTCTTATGAGTGGTCAGAAGAACGCGAGGCCCTTCACGACGACACATACATGAGAGACAATATACTTATTTTTTTAATCTTGTCTGCGATTAGTTTGATTCATATACATGAACTCTTCTCTTATCCACTCATTGATCTATTAGTTCATTCTTTAAATCATTCACTTATTCTTACGTTTACTGACTTATTGTCATATTTACTGATTTACTCATCAATAATTCATTAATTTTTTAAAATTTATTTATTTCCTTTTGGATAGACAAATACAAAGATCAGTGTTTTTTTAATACACTCAACATTTGTTAGAGTTGCTTATATCTACTTATAATTAACCTACAACAATCTTACTAATAATCTGAAAATACAACTTACATTACTACTAGGGTGATAGAGATATCTTTATATAATACCTCTACTTTGGGTCGAGATCTCAGATTTTACTTAGGAATGTATGGAAAGAAAAGGGTATAGCCGAATAAGGCGGTGAAAAGTGCCCCAAACCAAATCGATAAGCGCGATGCTCACATGAAAGAGAATACAAAATGACGTAGATTCACAAAAAATCAGCATCCTGGGGTGATCTGTTTCAGAGATACAACGAGAAACGTGGTTTGCATGTTTTATATTTTTCTCAGCATCTACTGCGTGTATCGGGCCGAAAATGAAATAATTGCAGAGACGGGGAAACTCATATATAATTCCAAATTCATATAGAAAAAATAAATATTTGAAATTCATTTTCGACAAGATAACATTGGCTGTCTCAATTTTCCTCCTAAAATAGGTCTTATATAATTCGTGATGGCGCGGAGTAACTGATTTTGGATTACTTGGAGTTTTTTGGTATTAGATTTGGCTGCGATGATCCATGCTAGGCCTGCATATAATAGTAGTGGTTATGTGATAATTTTGTATAGCAGTATTGTATGGTAATTTAGATGATCTATTTATTATTGGTTTTAATATATATAATTTAATTTTTGCTTGCCTAACCTCGTTATCGATGTAATTTTTCAAATTGAGGCGGGTGTCTAAGAAATGGCCAAGGTAATTTACGGGTTTGTTATGACGATGTTATTGTACAGATTCTTGATTCAATTTTAAGGAAAGTGGGGGGATGAAAGGTCTTAGGGAAAATATTTTGGCTGCTGTTTTTGACGTGTTGATATTAATTTTGTTTTTGGCTGTCCATCTGTCGATTTGGCGTAGGTTTAACAAAAGACTGATTTTTATTGAGTTTATGGTGGGACTTGATGAATATATAGAAGTGTCATATGTAAATTGGGCGGGTTTTATATTACTATGTTTCGGTAGGTCGGCTACGTAAATGTTATAAAAAATGGGAGATAACGAGGAGCCTTGGCGAAGGACTGCCTTTCACCGCTTTTGGATTAGAGTGATGGTTATTGACTCTAACGGCAAACGTTTTATTGCTGAGATAGTTGGAAATGATTTGTGCAGGATAAAGTGGAGTGCCTATTTCTTTTATTTTATAGTTAAGAGCTTGGTGCCATGTCCTATCGAAGGCCTGTGTAAAGTCGAGAAAGATTGCTGTTGTATGATAGTGTTTTTGAAGTGTATGGATATTTTCAGTGATTCTGAGTAGTTAGTGATGCGTGGATACTTTTTCGGTGAATCCCATTTGTTCCATGGCCATTGTGTTATGGAGGTAACTCATTTATACTGTTACATTTATGCTATTAATTGATTTTCTCAGTCAGAAACTCAGACAACCAGTCATTCACAAACCTAAATCCGAAATCGAAACAGTACAATTTTGGCTGTTCGGATGATGTCACGACCAACGTTTTAACGATTATTTTTACATCTACGTAAACCATGTAGATTGGCACCGAATCTATCGTAGGTGGAGGAGCAGCGTCGCTTCTAGGGGTAGGGCGACAAATGTCCGAAGTGTATGGATTATTTTTTGGGGGAGGAGAGGGAATTAATATACTCTTTCTCACATTTTCATGTTGTATATGAAAAGTTATGTAATGCTCCAGCAAAAGCGGAGATTTTTCAGCAGAATTGTATAATATATATGTAATAAATTTATTAACTTCCCAAAGAAAATTATCTGTGCAGCAAAATATAAAGTATTACTGAACCGGCCTGGATAGCCGAGGTCGTTAAGGCTGAAGGGCCGTTGCAGCCTCAGCTCGAAGGATTGTGGGTTCGAATCTTGCCTCGAGCTTGGATGTTTGTGTATATTGCCGTGTCCTCACGGGTTCTCCCTACAATTTGAAAATCACCCTGGTCGCCATATGACAGAAGATGTTGAAAAGCGACCTTGGAGAAAAGTATTACCGAAACAATGTTTTGAGTAATACTATTGTCGTACTACGACAGTAGTGTCGTAGCGATCTCGGACCGAAGGGTCGCGAGTTCGAGTCCTTCCTCGGGCATGATTGTATTTGTGTTCTTCCTCTCACCCCTTATCATCACCATATCGTTTCATCTTCATAGTTGCCACACTGATAACTCCAATTGTGGTCGCTAATGACCTACATGTTGATGCGACCATAAATAACAAAACACAATAACAAAAAATATTGTAGTATTATTGTAATTGTGAGCAAACTTTGAACCTGTAAATGTAACTAATAATAAAATGGAAGTGAGTTTTTAAAATGGTTCTAATGAAAATGAGGCAACCCTTGAGGTTGATGCGACTTAAATATTTTACCTGTCTATCTTAGGGGCTATAGGGGCTATATTAACAGACTATATGGATTTCACTGGTCGTATGTAAATTTCGGACGAAATAATTTCTTCATCTTATCTCGTGAAACGTATTAATTCTGAATAGAAATTGCGGACCAAACCATCTCAGGTAAGGAAAGGAACTGAGGAAAAGAAAATGCAGGGGGCCGCCGCTGCACTGCTGTCGAGCATTTCCTTGTGCTTTTCCCTTCACTTGCCAGACTGTGGACCTCTTCGAGAGGTCCGGAGGTGGCAATAGTCTCACTTGCTTTCCGAGTTTTGAAGTAGCAACATGGTTTACATTTTTTCAAAGACGGAAGTGAAACATGGTGTTACGCAGAGAGGGTTTTCCCTCTGGTGATAGACTAATGTGGATATGCGTAACGGAAGAAAAAAATTGTTGAAAACAAGTGAATAGTGCTTTTGGACATGTACACGGAAGTTGTGCAATGATAAAGTGTTCAAATTTCTTGGTGGTTTCACGGAAGGACTCTAACCATTCTCACGATAAAATTGAAATGACAAACAAGAAGTGCAGTGAACAACAGTGACAAAAGAAAAGCAAAATATGATTTATTCCAGGGACCTTCCAAGATAATTCATTCGGCAAAGAAAAAATGATGACATTCTCGACACATTAAATGAAAAATTTTCCTCCGGAAATATGAGCAACTAAAGAAGACCCTCAAGAACAAACTACACATGCTTACGAATCCTTCCATTTCCAGTTCAATTCTCATTTCTACTCCCCTCATCTTAACCTTTTCAACTTCATTTAAGTATTGAAAATCTTCCTGACTCGCTCCTACATCAAAATGAAGAACAAAGAAAGCAATATAAGAGAGCCCAAATTTCGAGTCCAGCTTTATACAAAATTGGCTGAGAAAAAGTAAGAATACAAAAATAACAAGATAAGTAGAATCAAAATAATTCAATCAAGGAATGATTGAATTGAATGAAATCCAACTTTAACTAAACCGTATTTCAAAAGAAATATGCCACTCCTAAGTCTGTAAAATTGGAGAGGGAGTTGTGTTTTAGAAATAATGACTTTAAAAATGTTCTTCGAAAATAAAGAGTCTCTACCTTCCACTTTTACCTGGAAGGGAAGGTAGTCAGCCTGCAATTTACTTATGTTCTTTTCTGGGTCGGTCCTCGTTTACATTTGGGTTTCACTTTTATTTTCCTTCTGGTTCGCAATTTACATACCCCAATTTCAGTTGCCCGCACCATATTAAATCAATTACAATTTTTTCAAAACAAAATCATAAGAATGATAGTAATTTGAATGATTGTAAGCAAGCCCCTTGGTTTGTCAGCAATTTACACCTGTGTATTCAACATTCACACCTGTAATAGAAACAACTCCTTTCTTTATTACGAAACTGGCACAATCTCTACAATAATTTAAATCACGTTCAAGGAGCAGTCACTTACGAAATAGGAACTAATCCATCCCCGACAGTCCACCTAAGAAACAGACACATTTTACACATTTTTCAATATCTCTTCCATAATTATCCTTTCAATAACCTTTGTTGAAGGCTTCAGCTAACAAAATTACTATGAGGTGATAACAAATTACCCCCTTCACTCTTTGCTGGTACAAAATTACTCGACCAATCAACTGAAGAGCGTCGCGAATTAATATTCTTTCGTTCAAGTATGTTTAATATTCATAACTGCACACGCAAACAGATGACAGACAGATGACAAATCAAAGAGTGAATAAAGCTGCGTTTCTAGAAGCGCATTGGTTTCGTCAACTAATTCTCGAAGTTCTCCTTTTTGTCCCTATAGATTCGTAGCGCTATTCCTCTTCTCTTTGACGTTTATTGTGAAGCACACGTATTTCGCGTTCCCGTTCCCGTAGTCGCCTTCGCCTAGCCGTTCGCGGGCTATTGTGGAGCGGCCACCTCGATCAGCTGAAAAACTTCGCCGCCATTTGCCGCAATTTCATTGGTCGAGAGACTTTCCGTCCCCGAGCCAAGATATATGTTGACCATCCTTCTAGTTCCCGACAAGCTTTGCTTTCTCGCCGTGTTGTGAACGCCTGCCTTAGATGTCCGTCTTTCAACTTTCTTTACGTTTCCGTTCGCGTTGCATTTCCTATTCGCGGGCTACTGTGGGGTATCAGATGCGCCGAGAGAAATCAAGGGGTCTCGGGAAAGTTGATCCAAGGGGTCCTCCCTCTTTCTCCAATTCATTACAAGAAGTCATTTTTCCCTTATAATAAATAATTTATAGCGTTTTTGGATTGGACTCAAATATATTTTTCATTTGTTTTGAATGAAAACAAATTCTGGGCCCCAATTAAGTCGGGGTCAAGGGAAAGTTGCCCGAGCTCCCCCCCCCCTCTGGAGGTCACCGTGGAGCATTTGGTAGTCGCAAAATGAGACGCAGGTCCGTGACGCGACACAAGGTGACTCCTGGTGAGTTTCTGCGAACTACTATGCTTATCGGACCTGCGCACGTTAGAGCGATGGTGACCCTACGGAGCGCAGTGGTTTGTACTTTCCTGCAAAGGTTCGCCGTGGCTGACGGGTAGCCATGCGTGTTCGTAAAGTTTTTTATGACAAATCATGATGTGGTGTTTAATAAAATGAGGTGTTTTTTTGAACCGTGGTGACTATAATTCATCAGTTTAAAAAATATTTAAGACTGTTTTAAATCAGCTAATAATTCACTAACATTTAAATAAATTACTAAGTTTCCTTTACTGTTTCAAACATTCCGCTGAAAGTGCAGAAATCTGCAGTAACCTTCAGGTATGCAAAAATATGCAAAAGTTTCTTTTTTATTCCGACCATATAACTGATCACGGTTTAATCTAAAACAAGTTCTAAAATTGTCATCATCAAATTCCTTACAACACGTGTTTCTCTTTTCTTCACGTAGTCGCCTGTTTCTCCTTTTTGCTCCAACAGAACGGCATAACATAACGTTTCTAACTAGAACTCGCTTTTTGAATCCGATTCAGAACTCAAATCCACTAACATCACGGAAATACTAATCTTCGTGTATACTCATACCGGAGTGAGCTGCGGCCCATCTCGCGGTGATCGCTGTGACTCGCTCTGCCTCGAGGACGCTGTCTGAAGGGCGTGTGCGCTGCGTGTGGCAGCACGCGATGGCGCTGGAGATGCTGCTGCCGGCGCTGAAGAGCGGCAAGCGGCGCCGCGCGCTGGACGTGGGCGCGGGCTCGGGCTACATCACGGTGTGCATGGCGCTACTGCAAGGCGAGCGCGGCCTCGTCGTGGGCATCGAGCACATCTCCGAGCTCGTCACCTTCGCACAGAAGAACATCCGACGCGACAAGCCCGAGCTGCTGGAGAAGGGGCGCGTCCAGGTCATCGGTGAGTTCTGAGCACACGGATTTGTTGATTAGTGAATCCGGCGCATCAACTGCTCTGGTCATTATTTCCATAAGCATGATTTATCGTGGGAGGTGGAGGTTATCTTCCCTGCTTGATGGCGAGATTCGGCGTCGACCTACTTGTCGGCTTGCGGGTTTTCCCTGAATCAGGTAACTCCGCCTCGGCCTGGACCAGCTCTAAGCTGCCGACTGGTCTCTCGGCATGTGTGGCAGTATAGTACATGTAAATGTGTTTGTAAGTAAGGGATGAGTAAACGATTAGTAAGGGGAAGGATTAATCGCGCGCGGTGCGTGGCTCGTTTGTTAGGGTCACGATATATCTTACACCGTGATTAGGGTACTACTCAGGCATTCGCATGGTGTTGATTGGAGAAAATGGAAAAATACCTGTCAGAGCAGCCGGCCGCGAGATTTCTCCTCCTGAGAGCGACTGAATTCGATCTAGCTTTGTAGCTAGTGTCGAAAATCCTACCACCGTCGGGACTGGAACTCTGACCTTCCGCTCAGAGGCACTGAACTGACATCAGTTGATGCCCTGAGCCACCTAAGCCGATGCATATGTGGATATAGTATCGAGTGTTACGATGTCGTCCACATATATTGTGTAATGAACATATTGATGTGCAATCAGAATACTAATATTAACTTTGGCACATTTGTTGACGTGATTGTGTCCGCTTTGCTGCATTCACTTGCAGCTTACTAGATACAGCTGTACCGCATTTCGCTCGACTGGTTCATCAAATTCTCTGAATTGGATTCTTAGCCGATTATTTCCAAACGCCTGCTCCCTCCGATTGGCTCTGTCGTTTTTTCGTACATTATAGTTCTCTAACTCTATTATGTGCTCAACATTGAGGAAAGATAAAAATAAATGTTGAAACACCCGCTGAATCTAAAAGTTCGAATTTTATTTTAGAAATTTGTGTGGAGATATTTCAGGAAAAATATTAAACATTAAGGTTGTTCGTCAAAAAATTATAATTCATATACGATATTCATAATTTATATACGAAAACATATACTACAGAAATTGCATTATAATTGTATAACAACTTTCCATTATGGACTTGCGGGACAAGATACACACTTTCATACATGTGTGCATTGCAACCATTCTGAATGGTTTCAAAACGTCTGTTGCACGTTCCCATCTTTTAAATAAAACGGATGGGCTGCCATTGACCTGCCTCCTTGCACAAGTGTTTCGCCCGCAGAGGGTGACGGGCGTCTGGGCTATCCGCCCGAAGCTCCCTACGACGCCATTCACGTCGGAGCCGCTGCGCCTGAGACCCCAACGGAGGTGAGGAGCGAGATTCAGAGAGCGGCTTTAATTGCTTACTAGCTCATTTCAAGACATGCTTGGTTTTTCGGTACTTTATGATACGATTCGTTCACACGCGCTGTCGATTCCGAGAATGAGTCACTTGCGGAGCAGCCACAGTCCGACGCACTTCTCGTGGAAAATGACGCTTCCCTACACAGTTCCAAGTTGACGACAAGGCTCGGGCCTTCGGCTTTCGCGTTAACATAAAATCTCCTTAAGTCTGACCAACACATTTTAGTCGAATAGATCTTAAAATAATTCATCATGTACGTTTTCTAAATGATTTCCAAGAAAGCGTCCATTTTGTTGCGTCCTGTTTGCTCCACAAGTTTTTTTCCTCCGTGTATAGTCGCGCGTGAACGAATTGTAAGCGTCCGCGCGCGTGAACGTAGCGAGTCACAAACTGCATTCAACAGCAACACTTCCACACATTTGAATATTCTGAAATTGTTTAAATAGCATTGGAATATTTGAATTTGCACATGATTACAAGGCGAGAGTCGTATTTCCAAAGGCCTTGAATGACTACAAGACTCCACCCCAAAAATATTCGATAGGTTGGTTTATTAATGATTCAGGGCACGTCAACTGCTAAAGTCATTAGACTCGTAAGTGTAGGGCATATTTTATCGCGGGAGGTGGCAATGATCATCCTTCGCTGGATGATGAGATCAGGTGCCGACCTACTGTCGGCAAATGGAATTTTCCCCAACCAGATATCTCCCATCAGCGGGGCATTGCCTCAGCCGGGACAAACTCTTAAGATCCCGAACGGTCTCCCGACTTGTGTGGTAGGGTAGAGCATGTAAGTTTATGTGTGTGTAAGTTGGGGTAGGATACGACAAGGAATGGGAAGGAAAGATCGTGCGCGGTCCGTGGCCCGTTTGTTAGGGTACTCCTCCAGCATTTTCCTGGTACTGATCCGAGAAACCACGTAAAACTACCAATCAGAGCAGCCGGACGCTAGAATTCTTCTCCAGACAGTAACATAACTCGACCTAGCTATTTAGCCAGTGTCGAAAATCTTGCCATCATCGGGACACGAACCTAGGACTTCCCGGTCAGAGTCACCGCAGAGACTTCTGTTTATTCCCTGAATCACCTCTCACGCAAAAATCTTCGAAAGATCTACCTTTGTAAATCAGAAACCAGAGTTTCTCCACTTGTTACGACTCCTTGTTTAGCTAGAAAGAGCATTCAGTATTTAAGTAGAAGTGCTGTAGAATGGCACACACTTTCTCGTAGTAAATGTTTCTCTATTCTTTGGTGTAGACTGGCTTTACCGACTTGTCTCATGCTCTTGTTAGTTGCCATCTATCGTCAAAGTATATTTTTTGACATTTTCTCAACTTTTCGGTTTTCTAATAGTGAAACAGAAATAATATTTTAAGAATATTAAAGAAGAGTAAGATCTCGTCATAAAGGGATATTTTCATTCAAAAATTCGGAGCCGTTTCTAAGAAAATGGGATTTCAGCGTTATTGTAAATGTGAAATTTGAAGTTCTTTTTCACATTTTAAAACTTGATTTGAAGTCACTGAAAGCATTTCCACTCACAAATGCAATAATGTATTCAAATCGATGGAAATATCCATATTAACAATGTGAGAGATATTTTTAAAAAATTACATTAGTGTAATTTTTGAAAAAACAAAAGTGTATACCAAAATAAACTTTACGTCATACTAAACAGTGCAATTAGCAGTATCCATTTGAAAAGTTGGAAGAAAAGATTTGGAACCATTTTTTAGAAAATGGCGTTAGAGTGTTTCTGAAAATGCGGATTTTTTAGCTCATTTTAAAAGAAAATTGTTGAGTTTTAGAGAAACTTTATAAGACATTATTTAAAGCAAAATTACTCATAAATATAATGTCAAGAAATAGCTTCTAATGTAAATATAACCGATTTGAGAGGCAAGTAAAAAAAATACATATTTGTAATTTTTGAAAATACAAAAGAATAGAGCTAATAGGGTGTTTATGTCATTGTATCGTACAGTTGGCATTACCCCTCCTAAGAATTTAAAGAAAAAATTTGGAGCCGTTTTTGAGAAAATCTTGTTTTAGATATTTTTTTAAAATTGCAAATATTGCAGGATTATTGCTCGAAAACTACAAAAATTTTCAAACACCTTAATCAAAGAACTATTTATGAACAACAAATTTCATTTGAACGAAAAATCTCAATCTTAAAATTTAGAATTATAGGAAGGCACTGAAACATTCAAACTTTTGCAATTTTCGAAAATTCAAAGTTAACCGTGAACATTTGAACGTATGTCACCTTTATAAGTGTATTTTACTATATTCTTAAAAGAAATTTAAAGAAAAAATTAGGAGCCGTTTTTGAGAAAATTTGGAAAATGTCTGGGGGGCATCACGTAAAGTACTCTCAAATTTTACAATGTGTTTTACAAAATCTCAAAGCTTCAACTAGAGGCAGATTGTTAGGGGATTCTTCAATTTGGAAAACATCGTACGAATGGTTTAGGCGCTAGTAGTGTTCATGGACGGACGGACAGACGGACAGACTAACGGACGGGCGTTTTGCTTTGAATTGGTTTTTCGGCATGAAGGACCCATCAAACAGGAATTCTAGATGCACCACCTGTTAGAGGATTTTTTTCTCTTAATTTAGCAACTGGATTTATCCACATTCTCGTTATCAGGGCCCGGGAATGAATTTTTTGTGCCGAAAATTCGCCGTTTTTTTCGCGCAGCTTTACTTAATTTTACACTACGTATAATTGCTCCGTATATACGTACGTATACGAAAAAGTAAAAATATGATTCCAGCCAAGGTCCTCCGTTGCCTTTCAGCTGGAGAAACAGCTGGCGCCCGGCGGGCTAATGGTGGTGCCGGTGGGGCCGCTGGGCTTCCAGCAGCTGGAGCTGGTGGAGCGCTTGTCGGACGGCAGCTTGAAGCGCGACAGGCGCGACTGGGTGTCTTTCGTTCCGCTGACGGACTCCACCCTCCAGTGGTCCCGCCTTATGGCGCCGACACCGCGTCGAGCCAGCCTCATCGCCGAGATGGCGGCCGCAGAGACCTTCGCCGTGCAGCAGGACGCTGGCGCCTCCACCACCTCCAGCGCCGCCCCCCCCCCCCCGCGACGACAGAACGCAGGGCGTCTTTCACAGACGCCTCCGCCCCGCGCATCAGGAGGACGTCGCTCACGTTAGAGCAGAGACCGCAAAGGCTATCGACGACGGCCGAGGACCCCTCCGCAGTGAGCTCCCCGAGGACCTCGGTTGCGGCGTACACTCAGCGCACCTCGAGGACATCCAGCGCCGGAGCCCGCAAATCGCAGAGCGATCGGCCAGGCAGCTTCAAGAAATAGCCCCTAGGGCGGACGCCGAGCCCTAGGCCTTGCCGACACGAGCTAATCGCGGCCTCTTGAGAAGTTATCCCTCAATGTAAACCATGTATGTTGACCGCAGAATCAACTCCTCGTAGTTCCAATATTACAAAATATGACACTTGTGGATATCGAAGGTAATCTACTGGAAAGTGGGGACTCGAACCTCGTTAATCGTGCGTCGTAGCTCCAAGAAACAATGGATACTGACGAGCTGTCACTACCAACAGCAGGACATCTGTATCGACGTTTGCTGTAAGGAAGGAGTTGCGGAGTTTCCAGTCAGAAATCTTCAGAGGCAATTGCTATTGGTCCCGGAAACCATCCATCATGAATTCACTTTCCACCTGGAGACATTGGTATAGTCGGTGTTGTGAAATGAAACGTAAAGAATCATAATTTATAGTTTAATGTTATGCCTCTACGTTCATGAATGTACTGGAAGTCGTCGGTAATTCTACTTTTGCTTCTACGTGTTAAAACCAAGTTAACGTTTAGTGGAAGTCAGATTCGTGCGCTTTTTAGGATATTTAAGAACACAACGGAACACTCGTAAATGCTACACCACATGTTTCATATCTTGTATGTATGTATGTATCTTTCTATATTAATATAACTTTTCTGAATATTTTTTTTTTTGTTCTAGTAATTTTATTGACTTAAAAAGTTGTAATAGAAAATATTTGTTCGTATCCTTCAAAAATGAATTTAAGACATTATTATACGAAATAGTGGGTTCATTTTGAAGATTCACTCTTTAATAATGAAATAATTATATACAAAAATACATGCAGAATGCACAGACCAAAAGGTAATTCATCATCGCAAGTATAAGTGCCATATTGTAGAGTTAACTCAGATAAAAGAGATGGAAATAATAGTATTTTTAATTATTTAAGAATATATATTCCAAAGTAAAGGATCATAAGTGTGATTTTCTGAGATGATTACTTAGAGAACATAAACGAATTTACAATTAATTATTTGCTTGTTTAATTAGTGTCAAATGTAAAAAGGGATCAAGCGCTTATTCGGTCAAAAGAGAGATAGGATCTAAAATAATTGTGGATCTTGCCATGAGGCATATATATATATATATATATATATATATATATATATATATATATATATATATATAACCACTTATATGACCATTCAAAATATATTGGAAAGAAGGTTCGTTTTTTCTAAGACTTTAACAAATTACTACATTACACTAAGTTTAATTCGCAATGAGGTAGGAAAAATGTTCTGCAAGTCAATTACTAAGCGATTTATTACGTTTGTCGTGGCACTATATATATTCATTCCAGTCAAGCTGTAACTTCCCATTGTCTCTAGGTCAGGAGACCTATTCCCACAAGAAACTTTATAATGTAGTGAATCCCCACTGTTGTTCGACGATATATAGCGAATTTTCCGCACTCGCAGAGGAATAATTGGTAATACTGATGGCGGTACTGGAATCGGAACCATTGTGCCGCAAGTGTTCATTGCTGATGGCAAATTGGTGTAATGGCTACTTGTTTTCCTTACATTCCATTAAGTTTTACAAACTATATGTGATAAAAACGTTTTGTCTTGATCCCTTAATTTAACTTTTAAGTAGTCTAGAGGCAACCTTTTCATCATTGGAGTAATATTTTTCTGTTTTTAATTACACATTTGTTGACATAGACTCTTCTTGAAATGTCAATAACATTTCATTTTCACAAAGAAAAATTGCAACCACACGACAACGCTTGAAACGGGTCCACTGACACAAGAGAACGATGTTGCTCGACGGGTGCCTTCTATCGCAAACTGAGTCAATGAAACGGCCAGTGACGAGCGTTAATTTGTTTATAAACAACGGAGGGACAATTCAATAGACAGAGTCCAGTTCTGTTGGAGGTCGCCGTCGTTATGAATACTACATGGTGGTGTTGAAGTAGTCCTACAGCCAACCAAAGAGTTCAATCTCATGGGCCTGCATTCAAAATATTTCAGTTCAAGGTAGCAAAAATGTTATTTTCAAATGCATATAATCAAAATATATACGTTTCATTTTCTAAATTAGAACATTCGATAACAAATAACGTAAAATATTTTGTACCGCAAAATCTTCGCAAACCTATCTAATTATGGCAGTTCAGGCAGGTAACCAATGACCTATCAGTTTTCAAACGATTAAAAATTTTTAAAACTCGATATGCTTATATAAATGGGCACAGATATCCAGATGACGCTCCTGGAGGACGTCTTTGATAGATGTACATGATGCTCCAGTTTTTTCCACAGCCATCACATCCATGCATTTATGCACAAGGCTACATTGCACGTGCTAATAATTTTTTTATAATATACTGTCTACAAATAAAAGTATCCAAAGTTTTTATGACAATCATTTATTTCAATCATTTATTTCAATTTATTTCAATATACTGTTTGTTACGACTTCTTAGTAACTTAAGGGAGAGTCACGATTTTTTTTATTTTTGCCATATATTATTGGCATCAGTTCTGAAACATCCAGTAAATTCCACTGACACTGTCGGAAGCGACTTTCGTGCGAAGTATCTATAGTGTACGTGTTTATTGTTCTATATCTGCTTCATAATATGCTTTTTGTAGTAAAACTCGGTGTAGAGGAAGGGGCACCTCAATTTGGCCCCATGTCCTTCAGCTTTTCACCTTACAAATTTGCATGACATAGTCATACATTTTGCTTTCAAGTATAAGATTACATTAAATAATTGTTTCGGAACCAATGTACAATATTAACATAAAAATATAATATTACATTATATTATATTAATATACAATAGTAATATAAAAATAGCAAATGCGCAAATTACAATGCAAATTCGCGAAGTGTGAGAAGAAAATTAAAATATTTATAAACTAACAATAAATAAACACAGTTTCGTGCCTTTTACTCCAAATATCTGCTCAAATTTGCCAGAGACACGTCGCGCGGGCCTCGCCATAACCTCATTTCACGGGCGTTTTGGGCCTCGCGGGCGACTGCCTCAGCCGGGCTCAATGGGCGTCATTGGCAGCTAATGCTTTCGAGCGAACTGTGGGAGAGCATGCGATGCGAGTCGGGCGTTCTGCACGCGCGCCATCAGGAAGATTGCGCCTCCCTTGGGTCGAGTACGTTGTACCAGCCGCCGCCGCCGCCACCGCCACCGCCAGTGTGCTTCCCTCATGTCTCGCCCAGATGGCGTGGCGATACCGTTCAGGGACGCTGTAGCAGCTCAGGGTCGGCTGTGCGCGATCACGCTGCGTTGCGGCTCCAGTGGGAACTGTATATTTCAGGAGATGTTTCTATCAGGGAAAAAGTCTGTTAACTTTGAAAGTTTAAGGAATATCCATATACCATTTCAAAAAAATTGTCTGCAGGTGCCATTCCATTTACTTCGGCCGTAATTTTCAATCTTTCATTAATTTTAGGCTTTTGAAGTGTACATAGTTGTATGGTTTACGAAGTACAAAAAAATACATAATTTATACATTTTACAAAGAAAAACTTCCTCAATAACACGTTTATTTCATTACTCTAAATCTTATTTGCTTTTCTTGATTTTAAGTTCATAATGATAGCATTCCGTGTATGGAACTTAAAATTTTTGAAGATTATTTTTTTATGTTAATTGATTAGTCGCCTTTTGCTCATAGGTACCATTTTTCTTCTCACTCTCCTCTTCATTGTAATCTATTTCACACATTCATCTCATATTGAATTTTATGTTGCTGAAAGTTTGGTGGCATATATAAAAATGCTTTGAAGACGAAATGTCCTTGATCCATTGACCAAATGTCGATATGGCTCCTTGTTTTGTTTTTGGATTAAATATTTGTGCACATTTTCTTGAGCTCATTGGGAATTATCGTTACTAAAATACTCGTGCTCCATTCTCACGCGTCAGAGAGCCGATTTCTTAGTTTCAGCACGATATGACATAATATATAAAATATAGAGCTCATGGCAAATACATCGCAAATAGTTTTTATTTCACGGGAATATTTTCTTTTCAATTCTTGCAAAAACCTACACTTGTAATTCAACTTAATTTTGTATAAGAGCTAAGGTATTGATTCCAGTGCTCAGGAATAGGCGTACTACATAGATTGCACTACCCCCACAGTATGTCATACACATTTTTTTAAATGTTTTAACTTTCAATAAATAAATAAATGTATAAATAAAAATTGATGTTTTATTTTATCAGTGAATGAAACAAGAAATGGGATAATGACGTGTTTTACATTACTCACTGATTTTTCTTACTCAAACATCTTCCACTAAGATACGAAATTATGAAGTAAAAAATCGGAATTTTAAAAGACTCGAACTTTAAAAGCCATTAATAATTTGAAACGGTTAAATATGCCCCTTTGAAAATTACACAACTTTTTAATTTTTGTAGAGTTTGGCGTAATAAACTGCCATATATCTGAAAACTTTGATAAACTCACTAATAAGTAGGGAACGGATATTCATGTAAATACATATTTTTACAGGGACAAGATACCTGTATTCACTAACATTTTTTACACTTAACACGACATTCTGAACGAATTGGAACCATTTTTATTTTACACATATTTTGGCATAATTACATATTTTTAAATATTTTATCTATAGCTACATATTTCGTTACATTTTAATATATTTATAGGTCGAAAATGAACATTTCACTTGTGATGTTCGAAATATATGTTACTTGAAAACAAACTTAGTTACTGAAATACTTAAAAAATACGCAAAGCGCTTGTATTAACGCCGGACAATCGCTATTAATTGCCAAACTTATCTCCCCCCGCCCCACTGCTTCTTGGAAACAGCGTGATCGAGATCAACGATGAGCGGATGAGTATGTGAAGCAGAAGGAACTTCAACCACGTGCTTACTCGTGTTTCATAGACCCCATGCGTAACTCGATAAAAAAGTCAGATCATTGTCTTCTCCCTTTTCTGGAGTTGGGGTGAGAGTATGCTCCCTTTCCCCCCCCCTTCTATCACAGGCTACACGGTACTATTCACATGAGCTCCGGCTCCTCGTAAACAACATTGTATATAATACGAAAGTTTATGTTTCGGAAGAAACTAGCGAATAATTGCTTCTGTAGATGTAAAACTTCATTCAGCCTCTCTGAATCCATGTATCTTTCTGATCGACAACATACTCTGCTCGGAAAACGCTTGAAGAATGGAATTGTAAACATTACAACGAATATTTATTTCATATATTTCCTATTTTTTCTTACATATTTTTGAAAAAATAAGTACATATATATGTACATATTTTGATTTTTTTATTACAATAAAGTCCGTTCCCTACTAATAAGCAACATTTAAGCATGTCTTAAAATACATTGAGAACATTTCTTATTATGTTAAAGGGAATACATATTATCACATTGGCCCACACAAAAATTTTAATTAACTTGCCCACAGTACCAAGATTACAGGACTAATTGGTGCAAAGTCCTCATTTTCATATCTCTTCTTGAAGGCTCGTTTTTTGCGGGTTCTGTTCTGGTATTCCAATGTTGGTGAGTACCATCCTTATTTCTTTTATTATCTTTTGAAGTAGAAATTGTCCATTATGATTAATCTATAGAGCAAAATTTCCTTTGAAAAAAGGAAATTTCCTGGAAAATTTCCTTTGAAAAAAAGGAAAAGTCCGGGAAAAAACTTCCTACAAAAGATAACTAGTTGTACTGCCGAATGGCACACACTTTCTGGCACTCTAGGCTAGCTTCTCGGTATTGACCCACCCTTTTCCCGGCTACTACCTCCGGCGCCTAAAAAGCCCTTTTTAATTTTATTATTTTTTTTAATTTTCTGAATTTTTTCGTACCGTAATAGTAGAATTAAAATATAACTTTAATTATATTATAGAAGATAAAAAATATGCACATATTCATTAAAAATTTTTTAAGAAAATGTCGTTCGAGCGTGTCTGAAAATGCGCAATGTTGAGCTCATTTTTATTAAAGAAATTCTGAGTTTTCTAGAAACTTTATCAGAAATAATTTAGAACTCTTGTATTCACAAATGCGATAATGTATAAAAAAAAGTCCGAAATGTATGTGTCGTCGAGAGAAATATTTTGTAAAAAATTACATTTGTGTAGTTTGGAAAATCAATAGAGTACATCAAAAGGGAGTTTATACGTTGTTATTTACTGTATTTAGCACTAAGTAAGTACTGTAAAAAGATGTTTAAAGAAAAATTTGATGCCGTTTGTGTTTTTAACATTTGCCCATATATCACTCAAAATAGCGATCAAACTACTAATATTTTCAAAACATGTACTGGTCTCTAATTAAAATAATTGTGGCAGATTTCCTCCTCCTAAAAGAGGAGGAAAACTGTCTAGGAAAGTTTGCTTTTGTAGACCCAATTGAATACGGGGAACTGGAGGAAGTACTCCACACATTTAAAAACAAGAGATCTCCTGGAAGTGACGGTCTGAATATAGAGCTATTTAAATATGCGCCTCAAGAGATTAAAATAAGGTACCTGTCTACACTAAATGCCTGTTGGAATATTTATAAAATCCCAGGTGAATGGAAGAAGGCAACAATCCATCCAATATTCAAGCGAGGAAATGTCAGTGACTATAATAATTATAGAGGCATAAGTCTCCTGAATACTGTATACAAGATCTATGCAAAAATCATTACAAAAGGCTAAATAAAATAAGCGACCGGCTTTTGTCAGAAACACAAAATGGATTCCGTAAAGGGCGCTCATGCTCAGATTGTACATTTGCTCTTCAAGAACTAATTGAAAAAAAAAACGTGAGTACAATCTGCCTACATACATCCTTTTTCTACATACAGACCCACATACAGACTTCGAAAAAGCTTCAGATAGCAAATTCTCCAGAAGCAAATTATGGTCTGTAATGCGATTAAACAGATACTCAATTCACTTGATAAATATAATCCGAAGCATATATTCAGAAACTAATATATGTATGGACAAGGAAACAACAGAACACTTGAGTGAAATCGTAAATCAAGGTGTTAAACAGGGTCGCTCGTTGTCTCCTACTTTTTTTATAATCTTTATATATATATATATATATATATATATATATATATATATTCACCCACCTACTACCTTCCACACGTGGTGTGAGGGCGTGATAGAATGAATGCTCGTGAAGCGAGCTTAAAATTCTCAGGAAGCAGGATCTTTTGGGTATGAGAAAGGCCTGAACCCTTGACACAATGAATCAGATAAAATACGAATAAAATGAGCATATATTCAATGAAAAAAATAGTGACACAATTATGTAGCAGGATAATGCACTTCAAGTAGTTTGTCACTGAAAAAAACAGAAAACAAGGCAAAACAAACAATTTGGCGTTCACTCGACTGCCTGAGCACACTTTCACCAATTACAATTCACAATTTGCTCATTCCTCTTTCTGAATTTTCATCTACCACATTATTTTACTCTTTCTACTCTCTAGTTTGTCGTGCACAACTTTTAAAATGAATTTTACACTTGTTTTAAGGTATCCCGTTCACAGGTGCTAGCCTTGGGCTTCGCATTCACTATAACTCTGTGAACTTTAAAGAGAAAAAAAACAATAAAACGTAACATACACGTTACTTAAATCAGACCCATTTACATATCACAGAAAGCAATTACATTTAACACAATACAATAAACTGACTTTTCCAGATAATCAACTGTACAACATGTGAAAATCATGAATTATTTAAGTAAAATTGTACAAGGTATGGCCTCTTTGAATGAATTTAATAACACGTGCAGTAAATGAACTTGAAACTGCCACTCACATCGTTCGGAATACTCCTCCCACCTATTCTGGACTTTCCCCCCCACTTTTAACACTAATTGTCGTGTATTTACTGCTATTCTCTTTCCCCAACTGATCGCCGCATAAAAGTTGCCAGTTCTTTTACCTCAACAGCTCGCATCGCTCCCTGTAGAAACC
The DNA here is from genome assembly GCA_964035755.1 of Teleogryllus oceanicus. NCBI lineage: Eukaryota > Metazoa > Arthropoda > Insecta > Orthoptera > Gryllidae > Teleogryllus > Teleogryllus oceanicus. The sequence goes on from CAXIVR010000006.1 coordinate 125,475,889, forward strand.
TTGGGGATTTTCCCCCCCGTCGCCACTCTTCTCCACTTGCTGTCCCACGACGTTGCCAGTTTCCTACCCTCGAACTCCGCCTCCAATTTCCACACCCTTGTCCCGTTCTCCGGACCCGTACGATTGTCGTTCCAGTCCAAATCTTTCTCACCTACGCTTCGCTCTTCCTGGGGTCGTCCTTCTTCTTCTACCGCGCCCCGTACAAGTTCGTTCGCGCTTTCAGCCTCGAATAATTAATGTTGTTGAAGTTATGCTTTAAACGCTCGACCTACCTACCACACTATGGACATGTGTGGTCTCAGCGTGCAATATGAGATGCTGGATTTAGTTAATGTCCTTCTGCGCGAATTTTACAAATTTGAAATTATTTCGGAGTCAAACAGTCACTTCACTTGCTCTCTTAAATATTGTGAATGCGAAGAATGTGTGTGCACTCCACTTCTTAATTACCTCACTTTCGAAGATACGCTTCACAAGCTAACTTTTAACTACTAAGTTAAAATAAACTCCTATGCTATCAAGTTACAATCGCCTTCAGAACTCAGTCTAGTCGCCGTCGCTGCTGCAATAAAAGAGAGTTCCTCCGAGGCACCCCGCGATACTTATGGTACTCGCGCCTGGGGAAATTTTTGGAGGGGTGAATATTCTTCTCTTTTCGTGACCTCCCGGAGAAACATTATTCGCAAGTTCGGGCGTCAGAGTTCGAAAGCTGTAGGTAGATGGCCCCTTTTTCCAGCCATCGCTCCGCCGTGTACCCTACTCCTCTCTGCTCGTGGGCTTCTTTTCGTAGCTGATGGTGGCGTTATGGGGTTGTCTAATCCCGTGACGTCACAATATATATATATATATATATATATATATATATATATATACCACGCCATAAAAGTGACAAGAAAATATAATGTACCATTTTAAAGTGAATAACACAAACTTTTAGCACCTCAGACGATAATCTCCAAATAGCTACCCATCAACTTCAGAGAATAGGCGAAATTTATAACCTACAAATTTCATCGAAGAAAACGACAGCCATGGCATTCCAGGGTGAAAATAATTTAAGGTTTAAAATAGTAATTAATGGTAACAGTGTTGAACAAGTAAATAACTTCAACTATCTGGATTGCAATTTTTCATATTGCCAAAAAAATATATCAATATAAATTTTAGGAATTTCAGAAAATGTGCGGAACTATTCGAAAGACCCTCAGACAGAAAGCACGTACAAACACTCAATTGAAATTTTATAAAACAGTGACAGTTCCAATGATACATGGATGTGAAAATTGGGCCCCAATAGAAAATGTAAGAGAAAAATAGAAGCCGCGGAAATGAGATTTCTTAGATCTTTGGCGGGCTATTCCACGCTGGACCATAAAAGGAACTCGGACATCAGAGACTAATTAAAGATCTTCAACCTAACTGAAAAAATAGATACACTAAGAAAGAATTGGCATGGGATTTTAATGAGAATGCTGGAAGATCGAATGCCAAAAATCTTCCACAACTACAACCCGTACGGGAGGAGGAGTAGGAACAGACCAATAAGGCGATGGAAAGACATTCTTGAAGACGAAACGGAGCAATAGGCTCAACCCATGATGATGATGATGATGAATTGTGGAAGGACAAATTACATTTGAAAAACATTTCTCTACCTTCTTCTACTAGTTGTAGGAAACCTCGGAAAAAATTTGAATTTTGCAATTTTAAAACATAGAATTCAGCAAAAACAGGATCCTCTCAGTTCATATAAAAATGTATTGCGGTATCCGATAAAAAAATTGAATCAAAAACTTTGGAGCCATTTTTGAGAGAAAATTGAAAATGTGCTTGAGCCTTTATTTACAGTACCCCCCAAAATTATAATATCCTTTTTAACTTCAAGGGGCCGCGACATCAGCCAGATCGATTACGTAATATCAATTTTGGTGAAAATCCTACTTACAATTTAGCCGCTAGGTCACGGATAGACAGATGTTTTGACGTAACGAATTTTTCAGTACTAAGGGCGTGGATTGTGACCACCAAACGTGTTAGAGGAAGTTATTTACTATATGTAAAAAAACAGAATTATCCACGGGTTTCATAGCAGTGACCTACAATACAAGTTCTTCGTCGAAAAATCGTCGTTTTTGATGCAGCACTACATAACTTTCCCTACACTAAGTACGTCGTGTGCGAGAAAGTTTAAAAATGCAGCTTAATGCAAACCTCTCTAGAGAATGCTTGTGACAAGTGAGTAATCAATTTAATGCGGTCCTGAGTCATCCACACAGGAGTCGTAATTTTCAAAACTGAAAAATTATGGGAGGAGGAAAAAGTCCAAACCAAACATTTACTCGCGTTCGCTCGTTTGAATGGTGCGAATAAATTGTGTGTATTTTGGTTCGAGGAAAGGCTGAGCAAGATCTAAAATTGCCAGGGGCTTCGCGCGCCACGCGGGAGTTTTTGCTGAATGTTGCGACGCGGAAAACGTGCGCCTTGCGAGGAAGTTGCGATGCGCCCATGTGTATTGATGGCATATTTTATCAAAACATCGATATGTCGATTGTCAAAGGCATTGTCAAAGGCATCGATGTTTGGAATATGATAAAACAGATGGTATTTCCATCCTGTTTACATTTTTAATTAGAGTACCTAAATGAAATACTATTAATAATAATAATTAATAATGTTTATCAAATGTGAAGAAGGAAAGAAAAACAATAAAGAACATTGTGCTTTGCTCTTATTCCGTTTATTCACTTTCATTCATAAATCATCGAAGGAAACGCCCAGTATCAAATATATCTTTTATGCGTAAGCATTACGTTAAAGTAATTCTGCCTTCAATCTCTGTCACCTTAACTTCCTAATCAATATTACGTAAAGACAAGGTTCAAAATGCAGTTTAACGATAACAAAGTGAGTTTTAAAACATCGATGTTTCTTTGCTATCCCTACTATGCGCTCTGCCAGATTGTTGTGCCCATATATCTTCAGGTTTATCATTCGCGGATTCGCTTATCGAAGCCCCTTGCATAAAAAATATAAAAAAATTGCAGACGAATGAGATAGCAACTGACATTTTAATTTGACGAATAATTAGATAAGATGACTGACAAAATATCGTTCAATGAAAAGGACCAAAATTCTACAATTGAAGGAAAAGAACAAAATTTATTTTCTGCAATTATAAAGAAATAGTAGCTGAACCCCTGCAATTACTTCGTACAAAAAAATGTAGAAATGTTTCAATTGAAAATTACAACACTGCATTATAATGAAAATCAAAAACCTCAAATATTGTATCATATCGTTAAATACTTATTATCGAAGATTAATGAAATGAGGGAGGTTTACAAATTCTGGAAGACTATTCACTGCGAACATTGAGTTAAACATGTTTCTGAAACAGTAACACGAAACACGAAACTGAAGTTCTGGAACAATAAATTAATATTCACAGTTAACATAGGGTTAAAAATACATTTTTAAAAATGTAATTGAAATGTTTTATATTTATCTAGATCCGTACATCTATGACACTAGGACTATGGTAGGTAATTCTGCTATCCCCCTTAACTTAAAAACTTAATGAATCCTCTATAATTATAAGCAATGAAATATTTTATAAAGGGTCACAGGAGGTAAACTATTGTTGTATATTAAGTTTATATACACTCATTAAACTTTGTACGAGTATTTATATACACTCAATCTTCGAACTCAAAAAAATCTTTATAGTTTAAGTTGTTCTATAGTTTAAAAGTATACAGAAAGAATTTTATAGTTTAAAATGTTGTATTTGCAGATACAAAGGCACAATTGCTGCTAATAATCTCTTCTTTTTGAGCTTATCTTCATATGACCATTTGGCAAGTCCACCTCATTCTTCACATTAACGTGAAAACAACTGTTGATGCAACACCTAATAAAAGTACATTTAAATCATCAATTAATATTTTATTAAAAGTAAATATGCTAATTGAAATAAGATTATTTTGAACAATTTAAACATTTACTTAATATTAAAAGGGATATACATTTAGTCATTTATCAAAAACAAAATTGTTCTATACTTTGGCGGATTTTCCTCGTACTAACCGGGCAATTATATACTATTAAACCTAACTTTACAGGAGGGCTCTACTGTATGTTTACAGCCGAGACGACAGAGTCGGAGATATAAGGATACTCAACTCAAAATAAAAATGAGACCGTGTTAAACATTTGCGGGAAAAAAGCGCGATTTATTTCGTCACAAGTCTGATATGTTCCCAAAAAATATTTTAACCGTATTTGGACATGTGTGCACCTCATGTTGGAAGAAATAAAATTTTATTTTTCTCTGCAGAATGATTCAAAATGTTGATCGAATTCCTTGAATGAGCAGAAAATGTGTACAGTAACATTCATATTGTAATGATCTGTGGGGCCGAGCCCGCAAGAAGGCATGGAACTTTTATGTGAGCAAGGAGAAATTAAAAGAAATGAAAGAAACAATAGACAACAGTACAAGAAAGCATAAGGGGCGGAAATAGGTGTGATGAACGATGAACAGAACTTAAATTTAGAAACATTTTAAAGCAAAAACCACGTTATTCGAGCCACGGGTTCCGTAAATATTATAAATGGTATACATTGCATGCATAACATGACGAAGATGAAAGACGGAACTCATTGTTGTACTCCTGGAAATATATAACAAGAAGAATTTTGTTGAATATCCAGTGAATGCCTGGGTGGATTTTGGCCAAACTTACGGATTATAGGAAAAATATTTAGAGCAGGGCAAAATTAGTTACGGTGCGGGAATTTATGTAAGACGCAAAATGCCCGAAAACAGCAAAAATGTAAGAGTTTGAACATTTATTATGGTGATGGGCATATGTTTGGAAAAAAGACAGTCACTTGGATTGTAGGGACCAACAATGTGAACTGGGTTACAGAGACAGAATGAGTTCGGATCTAAGGACGATCACACACGTTTTTATGTTGTGTTGAATTTTTGAGAAATTTCGCGGAAGTGTCGCGCAAAACGTTAATAGGCTATTTTGGTTACATAGGAACAATTGTTTAAACCGAGTGCATCGAAAATTTAGTTAAATTCATTGAGAAATTCACGAAAAAATCTGCATAGGAAATACTTACGTAAACTAGGTGTCAGAAAATAGAAGCGTCGCGAAAGATATATAGGGATATCGCGACATATAGAAATAACGTTCAGGGAAGACGCGATTAAGACAAAGAAAAAACAATAGTCGTGGATGCATTGGCATGTCTTAAACGGAGAAGTGAACCGTAGCGGATCTGGTGGCAGCTGAACGGGGAACCGCGTGCGTGAATAATGCACGTGACAACTACCAGCGACGGGCGCTGATGGAAGGTGACATCGCTGCAGAAAGGGAAGTGGCACGAATTGTGCAAAACTGTATTTTTTGGTTTGTTTACGCTCCATTCAAAGAAGTTCTGTCGAAGACCACGTTATGCTATTAGGCTAAGGATAATAAATAAGGTCACGACAGAATGCGCATTCTGATGGATGGATGAGATTTGTTTTTCTTTGTATTGTATTTTCAGTGTGTATGTTTATATGTCTTTCTTCCTGGGTGTTTATATATATTTGTGTTGTTATGTTTTGTAAGTTGGAGGGGCAGATGGTGTTCACGAAAGTCCAAAATTAAATGCATGAGCATCCCAATGGCTCATAATTGCCGTGATTCCAGGTTTTTTTTTTATTTTGTAATGGTATGAATGTTGACCCAGGCACGAACAAAGCGGACCCTTACTTCAACTCCGTATGGAGTGAGCGCGCGAACTACGACACGGTAAGGAACAGATAATAGGACGAGCTAGCAGAGGTACGGGCAATTGATAATGTGGCACCCAATTATAATTTAGGGCTAGGGCAGGGCAAGATAGTGGGCGTGAGATTTTATAAGAGAATAATTAAAAGCGGGATTATATATAATATATACAAATATTACATTGGCACCAGCGACGTGAGGCGTCGTGGTAGCAGAGAGGTGGATTGTAAAGCAGAGTATATTACACTGACGCCGCGACGTGAGGTGTCGTGGTAGCAGAGGAGGAGGAAGGCATGTCAATAGACGATCGCGATATTGTGATATACCAAAATGACGAACCATTTTGTTTATCAAATGTCATTTACATGAAGTAGAATATAGGGATGTCAATAGACGATCGCGGAGGGGTTGCTATGCGACAAGTAAACAACCGGCGTAAAAGGTCATTTTCGCTAGGTGAAGAGGATGTGGAATAGTATTGTTTTGTTAGACAAAAAGGGATGATATAGAGTTCTGATGCTTTGGGTTTTATGAAGAACACTGACACTCTCTCTAGCAACGCGGTAATGAGCGGGTCGGCTCCTGACATTTTACCAAGTCGAGGAAAGTCTGTTGACGGACAACCAAATCCGATGCAATAACTTGCAGTATAATTCTTTTGTTTCTTATATTAGGATAAAATGTTATTGTGGGAAAAGACGAAGTAATTCTATAAAGTAATAGTTAGTAGGTGTATAGGCGTCCACCCGTGATGCGAGTAAGGGAAGTAACGGGTGATAATAGTATCGCTGGGAGAATTTGGAGTTAATTAAACACAATGACTTCCTTCCGATACTAATGCAGCGCCGAACATGTGCAAGGCAGCGGAAGCCTTGCAGGTCTTGTTTTTTGTTTATTTATTTATTTATTTATTTATTTATTTATTTATTTATTTATTTATTTATTTATTTATTTATTTATTTATTTATTTATTTATTTATTTATTTATTTATTTATTTATTTATTTATTTATTTATTTATTTATTTATTTATTTATTTATTTATTTTTTTTTTTTTGTTTATTTTTTATTTGTTATTTATTTATTTATTTATTTTATTTATTTATTTATTTTATTTTATTTATTTATTTATTTATTTATTTACTTATTTATTTATTTATTTATTTATTTATTTATTTATTTACTTATTTATATTTATTTATTTATTTATTTATTTATTTATTTATTTATTTATTTATTTATTTATTTATTTATTTATTTATTTATTACATTTCAAGAGGTTTACATGGTTCTCTTTTAACAACAACTTCGTCACATGCTTTGGTGACTTAAAAACTAACTTACATCTAATTTCTTACAACTAATACATTGGGTGAGGAAACCTATTAGGCACCTGTTTATTCCAGTTTGGAGAACAATTTTAGAAATACATGGAATGGATACTTGTTTTTGATTCTTGTATTGTGTGGGGGGTTTCTGCACAGCCTGAATTCGGATAGAGATGGTATTTGCAAGAGGTTTGTATAAACGTTTGAGGAGAGGTATGTGATGTGATGGGCTAATTGCTCGATATTAAATTCTTTGTATAGTCGATTTTTAGACATACTATGGCGCATTTGTTATTGTCCTTAGATATTGGTTTTGGATAATTTGCATTTTATGAATGTTTTGGATGCGTATAATTATATTGGAAAGGCGTACAACAATAGGGTCTTATTATTGTTTTGAATAATAGAGCAGTCTTGTATGGGAGATTACTATTTCTGTTTATAAGAGGTTTAAGTTGGTGTTATTTATTTTTCACTTGGTTAATTTTAGATTTGCTTCGTGTGTGATTTTTCTTTTTTCCAAGGATCTTATTGTCTTATTTTTAGGTACCAGCTTATTTGGGTATTGTTTAAAATTAGGGGGGAAGGCGGCGTGTACGGTCTGAGAGTGAAATGTTTGCTGGAGTTTTAGTTGGATTCAGGAGAATTTTAGATTTGCAAGCCCAGCTTTCGATTTGGTGTAGGTACAGTTGAATTTTGATTTTTATGTCTGTTAATGTTGTTCCGGATGAGAATATGGCTGTATCGTCACCAAACTGTGCAATATGAACTCCATTTTGTTTCGGGATGTCGGCTACATATACATTGAAGAGAGTGAGCGAAAGGGGGGATCTTTGGGGTAAACCAGCCTTTATTTTGGGGTTGGATTGATGATTGTTTACTGTAACTGAAAATTATCGGTCATTTAGAACTTTTTTTTATTATTTCAGCAATATAGTGAGAGCCCTTTGATCTCTAAGATCTGCCTGGTGTTCCCCGTTGCAGTTAGCACACTTAGGTTTTTGGATTTTTACTTTGGCATGTAGCCGTGTAGTGATTTCCTGCGCAATACGCACAATTTATTACATGGTTGCAATTGTTTTTTGTGTGTCAAGTTGTGTGTGTTTTCAAGACATCTTTGAAATTGAATGGGACCGGAAGGTCTTCGTCTTCATTCTGTTTTCACTTCATGGTTACAAATTTCGTTTATTGATAATATAGTCTCTATTGGTTCGTTCTCGCGGAATTCTATGACAATGATTTGTCTGGTTTAAAAATTGGCCTTAAAGGTTTGGAATATTTTAAAACCACGGAGTACTTATTGTTTGCGGGTCTTTGAAGTGTGAAAACTTCTCTGCGTGTAATTAAGTACTTCACCAGGTTTCTGAAGTCTGTGGTAGATTTGGCACTGATTTTTACTTTCTGATTTCTAGAGTCTGCTATGAAATTTGTTTACACTTTTGATCTTAGTTATTTAACGAAATTGTTTAAATAAGGAATGTTGGCTACGAAAATGGGAGGAATTTCATTTGTGTTGTTGGTTTGTTTACTACTGTTTTCCTTTAAATAGGTAAATCTGTTGTTTTCGAGGCTTAGGTTTAATTCCCTTAACGGGCTGAATCTGTTTTTCACTGGCAAGTTATACTAATTTAAGTCGGATGGATCTGGTTGTTCACTGACACTTACGGAACCCACACTTTTTTCTTCGCATCTTCTATATTTTCGGGATCACTCACTGACCTTTTACGATGATATTACTTTTACTGTTATTTGTTGATATTGGGTTGGCCGTGTCCTCTGGGGTTGATGGTTTGGAAGCCACTCCATTGCCGGATATGCTGCTTTGCTGGTTCACGGCTGCCTGAAGTTGGATGTCCATTGCTTCTTCTGTAGAGGAAGATGGTTGAAATACGGTCACTTCACTTCTAAATAGTTGTTATCGTTGTTGACTAGGTGCAGGGCTTGGCTAATTGCTAGCCCCGTCGCTGAGAGTATGCCATTAGACATAAAAAAGAGTCACTTCGTTGATTACTGGTTCACTTCTACTTATACAAGGTTTACTACACCATGTTACGCGAAGTGAACGGAGCTCCGCTGAGACGAACCTCACAGCTCGAACGCTCGGAGCATGCAAGCCGTGTATCCAAAATTACTTCTCCTAACCTGACTTGTACATGCGTTGTGTTACAGAACTGATTAGATCTCAGGTTGACTCATTTATTTCCAATAAAAAAAGAATAAACGAGATAGGGCATCTGAATTGATTCTATGAGCTACAATCCTTAATTTTTTTATTTTATTCATACAAGTTATAAGTCAATTTGATTCTCATACTGCAGCATGCATTAGCATATCACAGCAATTGCTTGATGCTGAAAAGCTGAAAAATTATATTGCCCTATAATAAAATTATATTTTCAGAAGGTACTACAATGAAATCTTTTGAGACGCTATCCCTGCTACTTTCCGCCTGCCATGAAATTGTCCAATCAGCAGTTGCTTCTTTAAAAACTGTTCATTTAATATTCGCATTTAAGAGGTCCTCAGTTCTGGAGAACAACCCCCATTCAAAATCATTTGCAATTTGCGCTGTTAGCTGTTAGTGCAGTACTATGAGGGGACAATTCCGTCACATTGGATATTGACAACACGCCAGAGGATATGTGGTACTCGACAAATTTAAAAACGCACTAGTGACTTCGTGCGATGTAGAAAGCTCTTTTCGTCAGTACAAGGCTCTTACAAGATAATAGGAAAAGTTTCATTGCTGAAAATTTGACACAAATATTTGTTTCTTGTTACGGAGATCGTTTTTAATAATAGGATTATGAGAAGTATGTTTAATTTTGATCTTTATGTTAATGAAATACAGCACTATACACTTAGATAAAACTATTTTAATAAAAAGGAATTGATATAATGATAATTCATGTTACATATTTTTAAATTTTTAGTACATATTTCTGTATATTATAATACACACACACACACACACACACACACACACATATATATATATATATATATATATATATATATATATATATATATATATATAATTTTTAGAACATAATTAGCTGAGCCCTACTTATGGCAGTAAAGTTAATGTTTTGGTACTTTATTGCGTACATAACAAATCGCATAAAGTCAACAAAAAGATGAATAAACATGAATACAAAATGTTTGAGTTCATTGAATAAGTACTAAAAAATTCGATATAAAAAGAAAATATTTTTTATTGTATCCTTGTACTAGAACGGTAAAAGAAGTACAAAAAAGCCACTTAACGTGCCAAAATTTAAATAGTGGGAGCAAATCTTGTATGTGTGTCTGAAGTTACATTTCATCGATTAATTGCAAAGAAGCAGTATCAATCTCTTAATCCGTAAGAGTTTCCTGGCAGTTGTTATTTGTTGTTGTTGTTGTTGCTGTTGTTGTTGGCTAGTTATTTCAAAAGGTGTGAAGGTGAAAAGCTCGTCGAGCCACAATGTATTCACGTTCACAAGGAAGTCTTCTTGCGTTTTTGCACTTTTTAAATGCAAATCCTAAAGATTTCACAATTTTTCTGAACGTTTATTTCCAGTAAATTTAATTCTTGCTTAGAAATATTAAATTTTCCTTATTGAACTTTATTTTTTACTTCATAATATTCTAAAAACTTAGTCTAACAATGCACTTGTCCATTTCATCCATAACAGTTTTTTTTTGTTTCACTTTTGATCGTTTCGGCGATGTTATCAAAAACTCATCTCTCAGCTTAACATCTTTCTTTGTGAATTTTGCGTATCGTGTTTTCACTTAGCTTTAAGCTTTCTGCTGTACGTTTGACTGTGCTTCCAAGAGGTATTTTAAGTTCTTCTTATTCACTATCACAAAATTTAATAACATTATATGCAAGGCGTCTTGCCTGCCCGCGAAGAGTTATACCTCAACGAGAACTCATATTTCCCAAAGGGAAACCGATAAACAACTCGCTTCATGCTCGTCACGACTTTTGTTAGTGAAACTGACTGTACAGACCCGTGTTTACACTGTTATTTCCACGTCGCGCCGTAATCGCCTTCTTCATTCTTTGCGTGGTCGAGCTGTACCCTTCGATATTTTATCTATTTATTTACTTTAACCATTGTTTTTTATATGCCGAGGTCTATCCATCTTGATAAATTTGTGCCCCCTCTCACCCGCACTCACTGGGCAGAGACCCTAGGCTCCTGGGAGGCACGGACTTGTACCGCGATGCACGTCCACGAATTTGCCAGGCAAATTCACCTCATCACCTGACGTTGTGGGAAAGTAGAGTTGTTTGTGTGATTTTTGTTCATGTTTTCTTTATGAAACAATTAATAAGGACCGGTAGCGGTAGCTCAGTGCATCAACGATGTCACTGCAGCGCTTCTGTCCGGAGGTCCTAGGTTCAGTCCTGATGGGGCAGGATTTTCGACACTAGCTTTTCAGCTAGGTCGAATTCAGTCGCTGTCTGGAGGAGAATTCTAGCGGCCGGCTGCTCTGATCGGTAGTTTTCCGTGGTTTCTCCGATCAACGCCAGGTGAATGCCGGAGCAGTACCCTACCAAACGGGCCACGGACCGCGCGCGATCTGTCTTTCCTCTTCCTTGTCCTATCTTCTCCTCTTACACACAAACTTACACTAACATGCACCACACTACCACATATTCCGGGAAACCGGTCGGGAGCTTAGAGCTTGTCTCAACTGGGGCGGTGCCCCGCTGGTGGGAGAGTCCTGGTTAAGAGGAAACCCCACTATCCGACGTTAGGTCGGTGCCGGATCTCGTCATCCAGCGGGGGGAATATCATCGCCATCTCCCGAGAAAAAAACATGCACTACACTAACGGGACTAATCCTAATCCTTTCGTTCAGAAAAGTTTTCTTTCCCTAGTAAAACAATATCCATTCTTTGACAGTGAGTAGCTTCGAAATGAACTGACAAATGTGTACATTGATAATGCAAAATATATAGCTGCAGATTAGTATCTGAAGTATTTGTTAGACAAATGGGTCTAGAAAAAATTATCAAGAGATGGTTCGAGTGATACAACTCAGTCTAACTTTCCCCTTATCGACATTACGTGAAAGAAATATGATTCCATTAAAAAGAGTAAGGACATTTCTGAGAAATTCCATGGGGAATATCAGAATCGGTAATTTCAGTACTCTGGCTATCGATACGTGTCTAGTGACTGTCACCTTAAATTCAAATAAACCAATCATCGTCCTCTGAGCTGTTCGAAGCCGTAAAAATCATTTTTCTCATATTCTTCATTATCTACGCCAGTCGCTTATTTTTCCATTTCTTGTACTATATAAAAATTAGAGAGAATAACGTCTACTGTTTCTTTTTTATTCATAATAATTGAGAGGATAATATTTCTATCTCGACTCCGAATGCAAATAATTTCCCCCAAATTCGCCTAACATTTCCCGCCCATTTATGTTCCCTATTCTTTCCCCACAACGAAACAAAATCCCCATTTTGAGGATAAAATTCTCCAATCGGGCAATCCTACGACAGGACGTTTTACAGTTGACAAGGCGGAGATAGGAATAACACAGTTTGTTAGTGCTATTAGATTTTGCCTTTAAATTTTATGCTCTGTGTGTCTATATTTTCTGTCACAACAAATTCCTGTTAAAAGAGTGCTACTAGATTGCTTCTAAATACTTGTTTTTTATGGTGCAAGATATCGTGAATTTCCTTCTTATACTCCCTTATACAGATATCCTAAAGAGTGAAAATGAAACTTATATAGTTTTTACGCAGCATCATGACGATGTACAAATGTTGGCGGCGTTGCCATATGACGTACGAGCGACGTACGGAGCGGCGGAATAATGAGGTTTCCAGGCATGTTTACTGACCGCTAGAGGCTAGGAAAGAAGGGGGAAGTGTATGGGGATAGAGGCAAGTAAAAAGAAAAGAAAGATACAGCTTAGAAGGAAAACAGTCTCTGCCAAGAGCGGTATCCGTTTTTGAATGAGAATGAAAGAACCCTTGTACGCATTTCTTGGGAAAAGGAAGGCAGATGTTGCGTTTCATACAACGCGTACGACCGTTGATACGAGTTTTTATATCGAATGTTTACATACTATAGAGCTAAGTTAATATCGTCATGTCAATTGTGCAATACATGTTAAAGTCTTAATCGATATCCGGTTTATACCTTATATAAAAGGTTTCCCAATTTCATGAAGAGTACTTTACGACCATAAATTAATATTTGAAAGCAGGTTAACAGGGCTTGGTCAGAAAAATTTTCACTAGTTGTTTGCCAACGTTTCGGAAACTTTTATTTCCATCCTCAGGGCTAATATAAAAGAAAATGACAACAACACTGTTCAAGAATAATGTTACCAAAAACAACGTATGAGAACACTTTTTAGCTAAGTTTCAGAATATTTACAATTTCCTTATTATCTATTACAGAAAAAAATTACATACGGTACCTTGCAACATCAAGAACAACTCAACCCATTCACTGCACCATTCTTCAGTCTGGATTTTTTATGTGTTTTGCCTACCAATAATTTTCACATGTATATAATTTATATTATTGTAACTGTTTACATTGTCATTCAATACTAAGTTTTTAGTTTTTAAGGTTGTAAATGGTATGTATTTTCATATCCGGTTCCTTGTTTTGGTGGTGTCATAATATAAGTAATGGTAATGATAGTGATAGGAGTAAGAATGTGATAATTATCTTACAAGTAAGTAGAAATAACAATCTGTAATTTATACATCACTTCAAGGTAGATTTGTTATGAAGTAAAAAATAGCACATTTTTTAAGTTGAATTAATTGTAAACTCGCACCGGAAGCTAGCATGTACCTCACTCAGGCATAATATATATTCTCGTCTCGCCACCCAACATCTGGTTAGTATCAGTCATGCTGTGTGTTGGTGTGGTGAGGGTGATGTTGTGTCCCTCATTGCATGTGAGGTGCCGGAGATGGAGGATGGTGCAGTGAATGGGTTGACTTGTTCTTGATGTTGCAAGGTACCGTATGTATTTTTTTCTGTAATAGATAAGGAAATTGTAAATATTCTGAAACTTAGCTAAAAAGTGTTCTCATACGTTGTTTTTTGGTAACATTATTCTTGAACAGTGTTGTTGTCATTTTCTTTTATATTAGCCCTGAGGATGGAAATAAAAGGTTCCGAAACGTTGGCAAATAACTAGTGAAAATTTTTCTGACCAAGCCCTGTTAACTTGCTTTCAAATATCCCCATTTCGATATGACTTACTTACCTCTTGACTTACTTACCTTTTGTTTGTAAAATATGTTAAAATTTATTATAAAAAAGGCCAAATTCCCTTAAATTCCATATTTGTTGTTATTGCTTCTAATGCATTCGCGTTTCCAAGTTTTTAACGTGAGTAATCTATACGTATTAATGATATAATTTATCTGTATTAGTCGAATATTATGAAATGAAATCAGCAGATAAAAGAACGCCCGTTACGCTCCGGCTTACAATTAACCTTTGTGTCAAGATTTTTGCCTCTCTGCAAGGCGAAGGACGGAGGGCAAGGCTGAGAAGCTGCCTGTGGGAGTAGCAAAAATTATTTTGCATAAAATGGCATTTTCAGTCCCAGACTTCTAAAATAGCTCGTTTCTTTCCTATTTTAAGGACTCGGGAGTACAATATTGTAATGGTAAATACACCTACATACAATAGTGTATGAAGTACTGGGTAAGAGAAACAAAGGATATTTTTCTCAAACATGTACGCGAGAGAAATATCGCTTTTCAATGTTATCTAAATTAGGGTCGCTTCCAGAGCAGGCGCTATACTGGGTATCTTCATCTTAGAAAGTTTATGAGAGGATTCCCAAATCCGCTGTCGATGCTAAGGGTGGCACAGATTGTGAAAACGGGGATGCAGGGAAACTTAGGAGAATGTGATTTCGAAAGTGTAAAAGTGCTCGGACAGTAATGTCTATTGCGCTCAAGGCATGTACAATTTAGGCGGGGGTGGCGTAATGGCCTCATAAATTTCCCTGTTTTCTATATAAGGATCCTCTAGCGTTGATAACGGATAGACAGCCTAGATACTTTGCTGTATTAACTTCACGCTGCTCTGTAGCTTTACTTTTTCATTAAACTTATTTTCATACTTCATCAGACTTGGCCTTTGTGCTTAAAACGTCGCTCACCACCACGTGCCACCGGGGAACTTAGCTTCCCTGCGAACTCAACATTTTTGCATCCTGTACTGGAAGCATTTGTAATTGCCTGCAATCACTGCTAGTAGTACAACACCTGCAGTGAAAGGCATTAAAATAGGGTAACCCTCAATTATAGTTTTTGTGATATTAACATTTTCGAATGTTTCCATCTGCTGTCCACGCGCTATAATTCTCAAATTGTTCTTACGGCGCAAAATTCTACCCCAGCTGTTGTCATCGTTACCATTTAAACCTCTCCCAGCAAAAATGTTCGCTTGCTTATATCTCCCAAACGTTTCCACGTGGGTTACCATGTTTTACATCCGAACCTTTCACCTTATATTTTAATTGTGGTAAGTGGGTTTTTTGCATGTAGTAACTCTTTCCCTCCTTGGATTCGAGACGTCCATGTTCTACTACAGCAATTACATGAAAATACTAACTTGTCAAGTTGCTCAAGTACGTGTTTAGAAACATGTAACACTTTATTTTGTCTCTTCCAATGTGGTCTCTTCCAATGGCGGATCAAGGGGAGGCATCCCCTCCTAAAGGTCCTAGAGTTTTCGTTTGTTACATTCCTTTATTTGGCAAAATATATATTTATGTTGTAATTATGTAATTATTTAAAAAATAGTATTGTAGAGAATCATATATTAACTACAAAAATTATATACAATGTAATAAATCTATTCATTACTCAACAAAAATCTATTATGCCCACCCTTCCCGAAAATGATCCGCTGGATCCGTCCCTGGTCTCTTCTCCGACGGCGTACGTTGGTTATGAAGGGGGAAGATATGGGTGTAATTACGCCTCCTCGGCTTTCCTACGCCGATTGGGGGACATACTACAATTATTGGAAAGGGACAGTCGCACACGGTCCTTGGAGCGTAAAGAGTACTGCTCCGACATTAGCTTGGAAATGATCGTGAAAATTACATGTGCTCTAGGTAACAAAGTAGTACGTTTTAATATTAAAATAGACGAAAGAAGAGAGAAAGGGTTTACACTATACAATTTTCTGAATATTATGTCTGTTTCTTTTCTGTTTGTCCGTCTTGTGTAGGCAAATAGTTAATTCATATGCCGTTCTTCAAAAATAATTAATCTTATATTTATTGAAATCGTTCCACGGGAGCATATTATTTTCACTAAATAGAACTGATAGTAATTTAACCTTAAATGCACCAAAGTACTTGATAAACATTGTTCATTTTATTCGTCAATTAAAGAAATGTATATAATAATTTATAACATTGTAATCGTTCTCTATATTTTTTGAGAAAATAGAGTCGGTTTTTGGGAAACTTACAATGCATTGATTTTATGATTTCTTCTGAGATGAAAGTAACATATTGCAGTGCATACTAATCTTTCTACTAAAATAGAAAATGATAATAAGAAAACACATTATTAGATATCATTTTCAATTTTAGATGCAGATGTTTATGAGTAATAACACATTACAAACAACGATCATCGCTAAACCAAATACTATAAAAGCCAATAAATCAGTGCCAACATAATGTAATGTAATCTAATGGTGCACTTTATGTTTAGTTTTGCAGCAACACTGTTTAATAGAAAGTAAGTGAAATTATTAGAAGCTGTCATAATGTGCATTTGTTGTTGTTCTTCTTACATCTGAATGTTAAAAATACGATGTGAAAATGCAGGAAACTCCCAACTAATTTACTTTATTTCTTCATTTCTTAATTTTGATTTTGGTACTTTGTTCCAAAGTTTACTACAGTTTGGATTTTTAGGAATAAAACAATGCAAAATATTGGTGAAACTTATACACTACAAGAGTTTGTAGAACTCTTTATTTCAGAATGAAATACCCTAAGTCCAAACGTGACGTAGCATTTGATAAGTCATGATCAACGTGTATATGTTACGTGCGAAATGTGTGAGACCTAACAGGCAACGGGCGTGTCAGGGGGCCTTTGTGAGGATGTGTAAAAGAGGAGAATTAGGGTGGCGAAAACTCGAGGTCACGTTCTTCTCCGAGCGCTATATTCAGCAGCGGAGCCTTCGCAGCATTTGCTGCTGAGCAGAACGGGGCTGCACTCCACACCTGGGGCTCTCGCGCAGTTTTTGTGTAAAACAGTTCTCAGGAACGTGTCTTCTTAGAAGAGAAGCAAAAGAATAACATAATTCATTATAGTTTACGTCAGGACATATTGGAAGAATCACAAAATACGACTGAAATTCGGAGCGAGCCTTCCTTTGTGACTAGATGATAATGTTCACAAAATTATTATTTCCTTCACACAAAAATTACACTGAACGCTCATTTCAAAATATGTTCAAGTTTGCAAGTAGAAAAATAAAGAAAAAACGTTTGTTTCCCACGTCTATTTTTAAACGCAAAAATGGCGGGAATACTTGATATACATTCTCAGAATGCATGACACACAAAAACGATTTTCGTATTAATTTTGAAAAAAAAATAACTTGGATATTGTAATTATTTGGAGGAAATTGAAGATTTAACTAATAAGATAATATTGTAAACTTATCTGACAGCCGATCGCAAGGCTTTCATATTTTCGATTCCCCGCTACTGTATGTTACGTAAAGCATTAAGATTTGTGTTACCTGATAAGGGCCGACAAGAATATTGGACCAAAGTGTGGAATAAATAACATAATGAAATTATGTCACAATACTGATTTAACTTAGTTATCAATAATAATGTTCTATTATCTTCATTATTTGTCGGGCGCGTCAACTCCTAAGGTCATTCGTCCCGTATGTGTAGTGCATGTTTTATTGCGGGAGGTTGCGGTAATATATCCCGCTGGACGGCGAGATCCGGGGCGACCTACAGATCGACTTGGGGGTTTCCCTGGCCAGGTATCTCTCACCAACGGGATACCACCACAGCTGGGACAAAAAAAACTCCCAACTGGTCTACCGGCATGTGTGGTAATGTAGTACATGTTAGTGTATGTGTGTGTAAGGGGAGAGGGTAGGACAAGGAAGAGGAAGGAAAGACTGCGCGCGGTGCGTGGGGCGTTTGTTAGGGTACCGCTCCGGCATCCATCTGGTGTTGATCGAAGAAACCACGGAAAACTACCGATCAGAAGAGACGGTCAGGAAATCTCCTCCAGATAGCGACAGAATTCGACCTAGCTAGTGTCGAAAATCCTGCCACCGGCGGGAGTAGAAGCCTAGAACCATCCGATCAGAGGCATTGCAGTGGAATCAATTGGTGCCTTGAGTCACCTCTGCCGTTTTATTATCATCAGGTTTTGTAAAAATATTTTAAAGTAAATATTATGTTATTTTAATACCTGTCCAGAATTAGCCACACAATATTTATGAAAATGGTGTAAAAATTGAAGGATTGTACGGTTTTTGGCACTTTTCGTTTAAAAGCGTTAGGATGCGTAGTTTACTGAAACCTTTCTTTTTGTTAGTCTTGTGAAATATAGAATTTGAATTTTGTAACAATTGGAAGCAAATGCAATAATATAGGTATTAATTAATTGTAGGTTTTTATAAAATGTGGCGTATAAAGATTTAATGAAACCCGCGGCGGGTAGGGATGGTGATATTGCAATATTTCACAGTAATCCGCCCTATCCCACAGTCCATGTTTAAGTAATTTGGATACAACTAAATAATTTGACGGTTTTGATATTTTCCACTTAAAATTTAGCATTTATTTCTCAACGCATTTATTTCTCTATTAGACACATGTAAATTATTAGGTATTGGTGATTGATGGATTGGGAAGCGCAGACAGACGCGGCCAATTTGTTACAGTAGGATAGGTGAAATTAAACTTTTTTACGGTGTTTGGCAGTTTTCTTTGAAAATGTATTCATTTTTTCATTTGTAGACCATATACTGCAAGAGAAATACTGAAGACTGCGGCCCGGCATTACACCGTACTCCACTCTCGCACTTTTGACATAAGGGATATTTTTATGATTTTTTCGCTGTTTTTGGTTCAAAACTGAATGTATTTTCTCGCTCAATTTCAATCTCAAAGATCATTGAATTGGCTCTATCCCAACTTTTATTGGCTTATCCGAATTTCACCTTCGAAATCTCTACCTCGAATTTTGGGACGGAATCCAATACTTTTCGTCTATACCACGTATAGCAGAGATAAAGTAAAAAGATTCGCTTACGAACTGTATTTTTAAATTTCAAATATTCCAATTTGAATTCTCTTTTTCATGCTTTACCAGTTCTTTTTTCAATTTCATTATGCTCAATATCACAAATAGCTTTTGCTATTTCATTGAA
The DNA here is from genome assembly GCA_964035755.1 of Teleogryllus oceanicus. Classification (NCBI taxonomy): domain Eukaryota; kingdom Metazoa; phylum Arthropoda; class Insecta; order Orthoptera; family Gryllidae; genus Teleogryllus; species Teleogryllus oceanicus. The sequence goes on from CAXIVR010000006.1 coordinate 125,495,441, forward strand.
TATTCCTTAAAGCTATGTTCCGGGAGAGGGTCGTTACCGCCCGTTTTGCGGAACCCATGAACTAACACACGATCACATGTAGAATAACGTCCCGAGGCGAGCCTCAGAGGTAATGTGTGTGATGAAACTGACAAACATCAGACCCCTGAGGGAATGCATCCGTTAGTCCTTGGAATAGATATGAATTCGGCGCAGCCTGCAGACGCTTCGTTGAACAACTGCATCTGAAAATAAACGCGTGAGCCGTAAATTTACTATGTAATTGAAACGCCCGTGCGTCGGCCGACATCCTGTTGGTCCCGAGCGAGTGCTGTGCGTGTGCCCTGATGACATCCCGCTGCGCCCGGCCGCGTGGCCGAAGCACGCACGCTATGTGAAGGGGCGGGCCTCTCTCAGCACGGGCAAGGAGGCGGGGGCGGGAAGGTGGCGAAGAGTGTGAACGGGTGGGGAGGGCAGGGGCGAGGAGCGAACGCACGGAGGATCTGGGTGGAAAGGAAACGTTTGAGAAAGTTAAGGGGAGAGGTGTGGAGCGGTTGGCAGCGGCGGCAGGGAGGATCTAGCGCGCTTAGTGCGGGAGTGACGGGGTGTGTCAGGACTGGGCGTCACGCGGCCTTGAGCGGCGGGGCGGGGCGCGGTGGCTCTGGGCGTGGCGTGGAGTGGCAGGGGCAGGGCGGCGCGGCACGGCGAGGCGTGGAAGAGCGGCCAGTCTCAGTTGCCACCGCCCGCGGGCAAGCAGCCAGACCGGGACGCGTCCCCATGGCGGCGGCAAGCCTCGCGTTGTTGGCTGCCCTCGTTTGGCCTTGTTTTCCAGCGGCGGCGGTTACCACCTTCCCCCCTCCTTCTCCCGGTGAGGCCGCTGTTCCCACCGCCCTCGTTCCTTCCGGTGGCGCCCGTACCACTGATTCACGAGTTATCACTTCCCCTTCCCCCGGCGCCGACGCCGCCTCCAACGCCTTCGCCAAATGCTGCCCCGCCGGGTCCCTCCTCGTCCGCGGCAACGCGTCCCACGCCTTCTGCGACCCCGCGGGGCCAGAGGCGCTGTGCGGAGGCGACCCCTGGCGCCGCGAGTTCAGCGTGAGCGAGCGCGGACGCGAGTTCGACCTCGATGAGGACGGCGCGCTGCTGCTGCTGCATCTGGACGCGGCGGGCACGAGGCCCCTGCGCCTGGAAAGAGACGAATTCTGCGCCGACCGACTCAGCGGCGGCGGCGAGGTGGTCGTCGCCTGCGTCTGCCAGAAGGTAGGTGGCGGTCGCAGCTCTGGAACGAGACGCGCATGACATGAATTCAAAAGGTTGGTCTCTTGGTGCTTTAAGAACGTTAGCTACGATGAACACAAAATAAAACACAAAATAATTGAATGTTTAAGTTAATAGTTCCCAGTAAATACAGTTCGTTGCAGTTACAGTCTATTACAATTATATAAACTATCATTTAATTATTTTTTCGCAACATGAACGGTTTTCTTATGTAATGAATTCAACTACATTTTGTATTCTCACCTCTAAAATGACACAGACTATTATCGTCCTCATCTCTTAAGTTTACGGACTGTTCATCGAACGTTTGGCAAATAATTTTTTTTATTGCCTAAACTTTCAAATAGCTATAGCGAATTAACCGTCACGTCAAAAACCATTTCTTTTCCGACTTCTTTTGAACGTTTAATTTTGGCCGGAAGCTTCTTTATTTCAGTAATGTTTTTTGAAATATCAAAATTAAACCGTCATTTATTTATTTATTTTATTATTAATTTGTCAGTGACGTGTCAGTGTCAGTAACGTGCGGAGCCTCCATCAATGAGCATTTACAGTACACAAAGAAATAATCCCCCTTTGTCATCGTACGCCCCCCAATAAAACTTCTTGTACCCGCTGTAGTCCATACTGCAATCATTCCACCGATCGTTGTTCTGTCCCAGCGAGCGCAGTCTTCCTGAGCTGTAGAGCTGCCCACGGCGCTTATATTCTCTCTGTCCGGGGAAGGCGGGGAGGGAAGGGGTGCGTGGTAGAAAGTGACCTAGTTGGGGAGTGACGCCAAAAGGTCGAACGTCATTACTAGGGAACGGAATTGATTGGAATAAAAATGAAGAAATATGTAATATATATGTACTTATTTTTTCCAAAACATGTAAGAAAAAATAGAAAATATGTAAAATATTAATTCATTATTGTGTTTAAGATTGTTCTCTATGAGCATTTTCCGATCACAGTACGTCGCCGATCAGTTGTGAAGGTTTTGGAGTGGCTGAAAGTACATTCTGTTTCTACTGAAGTAATTGTACGCTAGACTTCACCACATATGAGAATTTTATTCGAAATATAAAATACATTCATACATATATTACAATGTTTACGAGGATCCGGTGTACAAGTAAATAGTAGTACCGTATAGCGAGTGATGGATCCCAGGGGAGGGGATTAAAGAGAATATACCCCATCCTCCAAATTGACCAACGCGGAAAGACAATTTTCTGTAAAAAATATTTGTTAGTTTTAGAACGAGTAACGGATTTGCTGTTTGAAACATGGGCAAGTACGTGGTTGAAATTACTTTTTTTCATAAAAATCCGCTCATTCCAGACTCGCAAGTACGCAATAAGCAGGGGGTGGGGGTGGAGTTAGACATTTCATGGCAGATATATGGTGCTAATAGAAGCGCAGCACCATTACACTCGATTTGTAAGAAAGATGATTCCAACACATATTGGGAACACGCATCCGAAATGTTCCTCGACGTATAAATATATTAAAATGTGAAATATGTAAGAAATGTGTCGTAATAGGTAAAATATGTAAAAATATGTAATTATACCAAAATATGTAAAATATGTAAAATAAAAAAATTCTAATTCATTCAGAAAGTCTTGTAAACTCTAAAAAAATATAATTGAATGCGGATACCTAGTCCCTGTAAAAACATATAATTACATTGAAATCCGTTCGCTAGTCATTACGTTCTTTTCTTAACACTTACCCTTTGAGCACGAAATAATCTCTTCCTGCTACTGTTCTCCTGCAAAATGAACATTTTTAAAAATGTCACTTTTCTTGTGGATCAATTATTTGGATATTTTCCGTTTTATAATTTCACTAATTTATTATTGCCCGATGAATTCTCCTTTGTACTGTTTCTTTAACGGTTATTTTAGTCAGTCATGTAAAGGAATCCATGTCGGTTACGAACATGTTCAGGCGACCGTTGGGAGGGGTTGTTTCTAGCAAAGCATACTGAAGGAATTAAACTCGTTTAATACTGACTGTATTAAACTCGCATAGTACTTGGAAAAAATGGCTTTTAGTTCACTGTAGAGTATGTTTCAGATTAAAAAGTATCATTGGTCATTAACGCATCATCGCACCATTGGTCATTAACTGACGTCAGCAAGGACCAAATATATGTTTAGCATAAGTAAAATAGAAAGTTGCTGATTAAAAACAGAAAAGAGGAGGTGAATATATTGATCGGACAGCAGTGATAGTGATCTAATAAGTAGTATTTACAATTACGTTTTTTACTTGAAACCATTTATAAGGGAAGGAATATATTGGTGCCTTAGATCACACATTTTGTATGTTCAGAATTTCTATTTACCATACAATCAAGCTCGAAATTGTATAAAGGTGCAGTTACTTATAGAGCGACAATGCTTGCATTTTGGAAAAAGAAAGGTCCATCTTGTATGGACATACAAACTTTGAACAATATTTATATGTGATCGAGACGACAGTTTCTATTTCAACAATGTTGACTGCCAAGAAGTCGAAAATATAGTGAAGGCACTCAAATCAAATTCAAAAGGCTCTGACGATATAACAACGGCGAGGCAATTAAAATTGGTTTTAAAAGATGCTCTTCCAGCGCTTACTCCCATAATAAACTTTTCTTTAACAACTGGATATTTTCCCCAATTGTGGAAACTAGTTTACATACATCCCCTTCCGAAATGTTTAAATTCGTTAAATTCTTGTGATTATCGACCGATCAGTATATTACGAACATTATCCTACGTCAGCAAATAAACAAGTATCTCGTCATAAATGATGTTCTCAATAATTTTCAATCTGGTTCTAGGGAAGGTAGAAGTACGCAAACGGCTTTGCTACGAGTCACCGAAGACATTCGTCAATGAAGACAATATAACAAAGCTAACACTTTTAGATTTTAGCAAGGCCTTCGATTCAGTAGGTTATGATGTGCTTCTGCCAAAATGTAAATGTCTCGGTTTTCTGATTCTACCCTATCGTGGATTTCAAGTTATTTTAGTAATAGACAACAAGGTTGTAGTTGTAGAAAATACTTTCTCGTCCCTTAAACCAGTTTCACGTGGAGTGCCACAGGGCTCCGTATTTGGTCCACTTTTCTTCCTTATCTATGTAAATGATATACCGTCGTTGCTATCAAGGTCATTCATCATCATATGTACGCAGATGACTTCCAGTCCTACGTCAGTGGGAAACCTGAATTGGCTCATTTATTTAGTAAAACAAATCAGGATTTAGCCTCTTTACTTGAATGGTCAGTGAGAAACGGCCTTAAGCTAAATCCATTAAAATCTCAATCAATTATAATTGGCTTCTTTTGGTTCCATAAAGCACTTCAAAATCTAAATATTCGTCATATCGTACTGGATAACACTACTGTTCCTCTATGCTCTCAAGTTAAAAATCTCGGTCTGACCATCGATAAATTCCTAAATCGGGAACGTCATGTTCGGGACTCTTGCCGCAAAGTGTATGCTTCAATGTACTTACTCAAATGTGCATATAAATGCCTTCCACCCAAAACCAAAGAACTACTAGTAAAATCCCTCTCGCTCCCCCTGCTTGATTACGGTGACATTGTGTACGGTAACGGAAAGAAATCAACCGCTGACGCTCTTCAAAGAATTCAAAATGCGTGTGTTAGGTTTCAATATAATATCAGAAAGTATGATCACATATCGGGATACTACAAAGCAAATAACATATTAAACTTGAAAGCCCGATACATTTTTCATAGTTTGTGCCTTTTCTACAAAATATTAAATACCTAATTACCTCTTTCACCAAATTTCTTATCTTAAAACAAGAGGATTCCAGAAATCTTTGCTATGCAATATTCCTAAAAGCAACAATAATTTTTACAATAAATCTTACTTAGTAGCAACGACCAGAGAGTGGAATAGGCTCCCAGTAAATGTTAGAAAATGTAAAACACATTTAAATACTTTTTTTCTGATATGATATTGTATGATGTGAAAGTGTGTACTAAATTTGTTCAAAATTGTAAGGTAACTGTAATTTTATATCGCTTTTTAACAGTTTTTTTCTTTTCTTTGTTTTTTAAGTTAGTTCTTAATTTAATTAACAATATAATTAGTTTAAATTAAGTCTATTATAGGGTTAGAAGGTTTTTTGTGTTATCTACTAGTAACTTCTAATTCATTATTGTTTAACTTTGTCATGGCTCTGACTGAATGCGTCTTTTCCCCTAGTACATGGCGTTGTAAACTAAAATCGGCCTAGCCGCCGTCCTCGCTGGTGGCTGTGTGCATTCTCAATTGTTTTTAGATTCAGTAATATATTTGAGATTTTTGTTAAATTTGATACATATTGCTACATTAATAGCTCTCAGAATTTATTTTCGGGCACACCTTTAGAGTTTTCCAATGTCAGTAATTTTTGCTTGTTTTTAAAATTATCTTAAATGTATTACTTTTGTTGCTCAATTGAAGAGCATGCACACTTCCTTTGTTTTCCTGGCCGCTTAAGCCAAATGGATGTATTCTTGTCGCGTTTGTGAGCCCAGGGCATGACATCGTAAGTTGTATTCTATTTTTATTTATTAAATGTATCTCTGAATAATGTTTCAATTTTTATCCATAAATTTATGTATTACGTGGTTAGGCAGAAGAGCGGACCTGATGGCCCAGTCTCGCCATATAAATAAAGTCGTCTTTAATTATTATTATTATTATTATTATTATTATTATTATTATTATTGACGAGAGGTCTGTAAAATGACATTAAATAATAAATTATCATGAGTGGACAAACAATATTTGTTCACTAAGCCATCGATATATGCATATGTGTGTTCATTTACGTGCTCTAAATTTACAAGGTTGCCGGTTTTTTCCCCCCACATCAATTCGCCAGTTCGCTTGACAGACGTACGCTTTCTTTATTTCTCATAACTTTTCATAAAATACATGGAATTTAAATAGCAATAATCTATATCCTAAATCGGCTTTTGAATCTTGGAACTTCCATCTTTCTTGTTATTACATCGCCCGCAAGACGTCCAGTGTACGCGTGCGTGTCCAGGGAAAATCACGATGCAATGACATCAATCAGCTGCTCCGGCGCGCCGCGGCGCACCGATTTTTGCTGGTTCTCCGCAGCACTACGTCCTTCACACTATACAACACATTTTAATCAAAAACGTTCTTTTTCAAACACTCTCTTTTTTATTTTGAAAATGTCCCAGAATCTTCATGTATAGTACCATCCAAAATTAAAATATCGGTTTCAAATTCAAGGGACCGCGACATCAGCCAGATCGATTGGTGAATATCAGTTTTGGAAAATCGGTTGAACGGTTTAGCCGCTAGCGTTTTTCACAGACGGACAGACAGACAGATGGACACACGTTTTCCTGCCAATCGATTTTTCGGTATCGAAGACTCGCAAAACATGGATTCTGGTTACACCACGTGTTTGAAGATTTTTTTCTAAATTTAGTAACTGGTTTTATCCACTCTTTCTATACCAGGGCCCGAGTTTTTCTGCCGAGAATTCGCCGTTTCCCGAGCAGCATTACATAATTTTCTTTCCTCTCCGTAGCAAGAAAGTAAAAAATTTCATATACTTGTTTCAATAACTTGTAGCAAGGTGATAGATTTGGGATTTGGTATCGATAATTTCTGGTGCAAGAATCACATTGACTGAAGCCGGATATACTGCGCAACGGCTCATCCTTGTCTTTGTATCATGGGGAGAACCCGCTATGTACCTGCCAGCTCCCCTGTTGAGCACGATGCGAAGGAACAAAGAAATAAACGCCTGAAGGGTTATTTATGACGGGAAGAAAGCATTACCATAAAACTGACCAAAATGAATTAAACGAAATGAATTCCCCAAAAGCCTATTTCCTAAATTAAAACACGTATATTTTCCAAGTATATGAGTTCCTGTGAAGAAGACTGGTGCTTTTAAAAGATACAGTATCGTTGCAAACCGGACGTAGCCTTCCCAATTTGCGCGTCAGGCAATTTTTTTGCCACTTTTCCCCAGCAGCTCACGCGATGACCTTTGATACGGCGTGCGAATTTGTAACAGATGGTCCCTCTGCCTGCTGCTTTACGTTATTAATGGTCGTCGCACTCGGGCGGAATATTCGTTGAAGCACACCACGAACATATTTACCGCTATGAAGAGGACACCCTAAAATAAAAAAATAAATATAGATATCCGAAAACATCGAAAGTTGGGTTGGTCATATACCGTAGGTTGTCACCATGAATACCTGTGGCCGATATTAAGATTTAAACAATAATAAAAGCCAGAGCACATTGAATTGTTGATGTGAATATCTTAATATAATTTCACAAAGCACTCTTATTTCGATTACTTCAAAATTATCAAAATGTGTATTTTTATATAAATGTATCACGTAGCTCTCGATATTCACAGCACGCATTCCCCACTCAGAAGCACTGGGTTTGCGAAGTGAGTACACTGTTTTTGCGAAGCCATTCCAGCTTCAAACACAATGATTTTGCACGCCGCTACATTAATATATAGGATGCAGATTTACTTTTGAAATTATATGACGGAGAATTACAACAATTTCTCATTACGCAATTTTTCTTTACAATATTCCAACGCACAACACATTGTGCGTACACTTTAATAGTTTTGATTTTAGTAATTTATTTGCGATAAAATATCATTATTTTTACTGCCTAAAACAACTCAATTTTTTGCAGAATATAATTTAAATAAAATTAATTAGCTACAAGAATTGTGAAATAAAAATCACAGACTTTAGCTACAAGTATACTTTAAACGTACTCGTCTCAGACTAGTGAAAAATTCCTCTGAATCCAACGGGATTTTCCATGTTGTCTTTTCTGCCTTGCCACGTGCCTTACATGACTTCCAATGATAGTTACTACGCACAAAGATTAGGCCAGGCAAAAATATTCGTGTATCTAAAATTAACTTTTCTGGACCATATTTAGCACTTTGACTGTCGTGTGCGTCACGGATGATTCTCACTTGCAACATGCGTCTGGGCTACGTGGATAACGGGTGCTTCTCAGCATATTTTCTTCTGAGCCGCGCTGCTCAGCCATGCTCCACGTTACAATATAATGCTTACGGACAGAAATGTCCAATGACCTCCTCACAAATTAGTAATTTTGGCTTAAGGCCTGATGAACAGATTGATGTTCTTAGTGAATATGAACGTGAACGTCCACAAATGTTTCGAATACAAGCACAATAAGCGGGTAGCATGAGCATAAAACTTTGAGATAATTATGGCACTTAACGTAATATATAAATGTCTCGACCCTGGATCGGAGGTGGCAATCGTAAAAGCAGCGACTTATGATTTGGCTTGGAAGTTACGAGATCGATCCATGCCAGAATTTTTTTTCGTCTGTCAAACATCAGCGAGTTTGTGGCGCCTGCCGAGTTCGTGGATCGAGCAATTCTCTCATAGAGAGATTTTGCATGGCAAAGCGTTATAGCAATCGACAGCAATATCGATATCAATTGCGAGTGGTGTCGAGAAAGAGGTTTTGCATAAACGTTTAGGTCGAAATGGAAGAAGTTCCAACCTATGGTGATAAAGTGCCCTAAAGTTCAGGATTGTCGGAGTGCCCTAGAAAAGTTTTAAATATTAAAATAACACAAATATACACTGGAAGTAACACAGGAAATAAATAACACTGGAAATAAAAAAAATTAAATAGTATGTTGGTAGATGCACCACGATCATTATATTTCGCCTGTCGCTGAAAAAATTGGTTCCTATATATTCGGCCGGATGCCAGAAGCTGTGCAGCAGAGCTGGTATCAAATAATTCGTTAGAGGCCATTAGCTGTGTGTAAGATAAACATTTTTAATCTAATAGCAACTACTGTAAAATAAAATGATTGAAAATTATAATATTTTATTAAAATTTGAACCAATTACATTAAAATTAAATTATATAATATATATATATATATATATATATATATATATATGAGAGAGAGAAATAAATAGATAATGATAAAAACAAATTACTGGCACCAACTTCATGCTGCATCATTCCATATACAGTTCGTAACACGCTCTCACGCCAGAGTGAGAAACAAATTCGATGTAGTATGACCGAATAAACGATTACCAAGCTATATGTCGCCCGCTAAATGCGGCGGAATAGCGGGCTCTGCTATCAATTCTAGTTCGATTTCGAGATGTCGTATGCGCTCAAAAAGGTTCAAAAATGCAGTCGATTTCCGAACGCTGTCCCGCGCCAAAACTCCCTAATAGCTTCTGGACGGATGCCGAAGCATCACACTACAGGAAGTCTCAGAAATATGTTATGAAATATGATAAATATTACAAGTTTTAGGACATGTGGTGAGTTCCAAGATGTTTTTGGGACAAAACGTGAGGTGAAATATAAAACGAAGTTACACATGTGAGAGTTGCCCCTGATAGGTAGGCAACTTATCATGCTTCGGTGGCTGGAGGCCACGTGCGGACGTTGTCAAAGGTATATCGATTACCGTCTCAACACCTGTGCAGGTACCAAGAAGGATAATTTTATTAGTGTTAAGTTATGTCCAGCTGCACTTCAGTTTTTTACATTTCTTGAAGCTAACTGTCGTCAATTCATAACAAGTGGTGCTAAAACAGCACGTACTTTCTCGCTCGTATATTGACGCAAAATGACGCGAAAAGTATTCAAATTTTCAAAAAAATAATACATGACCCTAGTTCAAAATATATCTTTAAGAAATAGGAAGGGGAAAAATATCTATCATTAATATTTTAGCTTAAGAAGACAGGAAAAAATTGAATCAAATTTCAGGACCAACCTACGTAATTTTTGATATTTTTTCCTTTAACAGTGACTAAAATGAAAGTTGGAGGATAGAAGAAAGATTACACGGATGAAAAGCTTTCAAAAAGATCCAGAGTAAAAAGATACTTAAAAAATCGTTAGGACTTTAGAGATCCTGCTAATGCATCTTAGGGTAAAAAGTGTCTAACAATGTGTAGCAGCCGCCCTGGGTAGCCGAGGTCTCTGATACTGAAGGTACGCGAGTTCGAATCGCATCCCGGGCATTGTTGTTTCTGTGTGTTGATGCTGTCCGTATGTGTTCCCCTTATCGTTACCTTGAAAGACATACACCGATGTGTAAAAAATCACAGTACTATACGACCAGAGCAGTGACAAAGCGACATTGAAAACAAAATGCGTTTAGTTTAGTTTAGTTAATGTCTTATTTTACGTGGCGAGACTCGGGCCATCAGGCCCGCTCTTCCGTCTAACCACGCAAATTTCGATCACCACCTAGCGGAGAAAGGAGGTATTATCTTGAGCGACGAAACTGGCGGATCTCAATTTTGCTCAGAGGCTTCTTTTAGGCTTGAGGATATTTAACATGCATAACATGCTGCATTAATCTACTACATGGGACAGCCGGCTTTACTTCCCCTCCGAAGGAAGGTGTACGAGGTTTTTTTTGTTTTGCGTGGCCGGCTGACTCCCACAGTGCTAACGCGCTGCGCAGGTGCGGTGCGTGAAGAAGTGCTGTTTCTCCAACGAGACGCTGAGCGTGCCTCTGCGGGGCAAGTTCAAGTGCGCGGCGGTGGGGGCGCCGCCGGGGGCGGAGCCGTGGCAGCCGCCGCCGTCCGCCGTCCGGCCCGGCCCCCGCCTGCGCCTGCTGCCCGGGGAGCCTCTCTGCGAGGGCGGGGCCGGCTGGGCGCTGCTCAACCTCTACCCGGACCACCCAGCCAGGTTAGCCCACGCTCAGGCCTCATGCACAATGCAGACTTAAACATAACGTAACGCTGTAAACTTAGCCGTAAACTTTACACGTAAAAACAAGCATTCAGGATGACGAACATAAGCTGGAACGTAAGTTTCGCCTGAACCAATCAGAATTCAACGTACTGAAACTTGATCGATTTGAGCACGATGAACAGATCTTTCCACCATATTTTCTAGCTTTTTCGTCGACATTTCTATCGATTTTTCTTTATATATATATATATATATATATATATATATATATATATATATATATATATATATATGCAAGTAGCTGTTGTAGTAGTGTTCGTATTTCCTTCATCGTATAAACAAGGATTCTCTCGTACCAAATTCACGAGTAATTCGTCGAACATAATTAGTTTATTCGTCATGTCAAGTTAAAGTCACAATAAAAATTGCCCAAATTCTTACTTTGAATTCACTAACGCATAAAACTGTTCGCAAACTAGTTTTCTACATTACAATAACAAAATGACATAACCACAAAATACCTCAACACAATCTGAATTCGACCTTCCACGCTGCTCTCTGGTCGGTGTTCGGTAGAATTCCGGCGTAAACTTAACGTAAAAGCTTGGAGCTGGTGAACTCTTAAGTTTGCGGACTTACGTCTAAGATTCCGTCAAGGCATTGAAAATGGTCCCGCTTAGTAACTCATTTGTAGGTTTTGCGGCTACGTTACGTTTATGTTTAAGTTTGCGTTGTGAATGAGGCCTAAGGAAGTTCATTGAATTATTGTGATTTTCGGCGCGTCAACTTCTGAATCCCCTAAGTGTACTGCATGTTTTTATCGCGGGAGTTGATGGTCAACTTCCCTAGGTGTGTGGTGATACCAGACGCTGTCCTACATGTTGGTTTGACGTTTTTTCCAACCAGTTATCTCCCTCCAGCGGAGCATCGGCAGTTCGGCACAGCCAGGACAAGCTGTAAGCTTCCGACGGGTATTGCGACATGTGTGGTAGTGCAGTGCATGCAAGTGTAAGTGTATATAAAGGGACAAGGGCTAGGTCAAGGAAGAGGAAAGAAAAATTGCGCCCGGTTTGTGGCCCGTTTGTTAGGGTAGTGCTCTAGCATTCGATTATTATTGATCGTAGAAACCACGGAAAACTATCGACCACTAGTCGATAGTTTTCCGTGGCCACTAGAATCGGCCACTAGAATTCACCTCCAGACAGTGGCTGAATTCGACCTAACTATGAATCAAAATTCCTGCCACAGTCAGGACTCGAACCCTAACACCTCCCGGTCAGTGGTCCTGCAGTGACATGAGTTGATGCTCTAAGCCGGTCAGTTCATAACAATTTCATTAGTGGTTTGAAACTTACCGATAAGTTCGCGAGTCGCGTGATGACGAGCGGACTTCTCTGTGAAATTTCAAACCTGGAGTGGAATTCGGTTAGATTATTTCAGGAATAAAAGTCACAAATACAATACATAATGTTAAAAATAGATATACATATAATGTTAAAAATAGTGAAACATATTTCCTGATGTATTATTCAGACGCGATATTGATTACTGCAATTTCCATCTCGGAATGAATATTTATTTATTTTTCAAAACAATTAAACGTCATATGCGATAAGACAATAGCGAAAATGAAAATGTCACAAGGAGGTGAGACCTGGATTAAGTCGGATGAAGTAGATATCATAGAAAAAATTGAATTTATTTTGTCAAACAATAAACATAAAACTATACACGTCCTTATGTTTTTTGCTAGTTATGAAACAAGACATTAAAACAAAATATATTGACTACAGTTCCATTAACAAACATTAGTTTTAAAATTAACCCGGTGAACCACCCTCCCAAGATCCTCCCCAACTTGCTTGAGAATCCCATTAGATAGAGACGGGTAGATATTCTCCACTTGATCGACTGACTCGGAGATCCTGTTCGTGATCGACTTGCGTGGAGATTCTGCACTTGATAGACTTGCGTGCAAAAAATGCACTCGACAGACTTGCGGGGAGATAGTATACTAGCTATCTTTATGCGTATATAATGCACTTAATTATATACAAATGCTAAAATCCTCCACTTAGTACACTTGCGCGAAGACCTTACACTTGTTCGACTTGCATTCAATTATCTACTAGATATACTTGCATCATTTCCTCCATTTGATCGATCAGTTTGAGAACCTACATTTGATCGATTTTTCCCCTGGTGAGCTGTGGGAGTGCTTGTTGGTTCCTTACGCAGAAGGAGTGTTAAAGGTGCTGGGAAAAAACGAGAAAAAAGCTTACAAATAAGAGGAATTAACTAGTTCAAGAAAGTCTATACCAGTTTGTAGCATCACTAGTTTCTTCTTTGAAAAGAATGACTTCAGTATTGTGTGTGTGTTCTGTTCTTTCCATTTACTCAGTATACATTAAAATGATTGCATCTTGAGTCCTACTTTTTCTCAGGAGTAAGTTTTTAATTGATGAATTTGTCAAAGATATCAGAACACCTAGCTATTCTTTTTCTTTTTTGGAGCTTCTCTGGCTGCGGAATTTACAAATTTGTCCCTGAGGAATGTCTTTTATTTCTTCCACTATCTTGATTACTCTAAGGTGTAGAGTTTCTTCCAGAGCTACCTAGATCTAAGGGTGGACTATCCGTTAAGCCAGAGGAGTGAATATACTCGTCATTGAACACGTTGGGATTATATGGATGAATTCCTACCTGGAAGAAGCTATTTGTTTCATCCGTATTTGCGACTCTTTCATAGGTTACACGAACAAATGTCACACTTTGAAGTTATCATTCCTGGATGGTTATACTCCATTTGTCAAGTTAAAATTGATTTTAAAGGTCCGAAGAATCCTGTTCAATTACTAAAGTATGTACCTGGTGAAGTAATGATGTGCAGTAATGTGATACTCTCGACAATACAATAATCTTGGAGACTGCAATGTGACAAGTAATTGCTAGTGTTAGAAGCACTGGATCAGATGCATTTGTCTTCCCAAGCCAGTAAAGTATTCTAGCCCGATCAAAAATAGATGAGTATTTATAAATCCACTGTCTAATATCGTAGTAAGACTCCTTTCTGGACAGTCTAACCAAATACGCTGCTGAAGCAGCCGCCCACACGACATTCTCTGTGGCAGCGCTTCTCTGCTGGCAGGGGTGGGAGACGCTCGGAACTGGCAACGTCCTAATTCGTAGCCACGAAATCTGTAAGAATAACACTCGACTCCGGGGTTGGAGGCAGGTGGAAGAAGCCCAGCTAGTTGGACTCGGCTTCAGCGACATCAAGCAGTGAATGAAGGACTTACGAGTATCTTGTCTCTTGGCTGTCCGGGACAAGCCGCAATATGTTGGCCGAAACGTCAGCTACGAGCAAATCGACGCGGCTTGTCCCGGACTATCAAGAGACATACTCCGGCCGCGGAAGCCTACGTAATCATATCTTACGAGTACCTTGTTTTTTCGGCCAATAACGACGCGCATACCCGTACTTCACCAACGCCATCTACACTTTAGTGTGCGTAAGTGAATATAAATGACGATGATTTGTCACATACACTTGGCGGTCATTGGTCAAAAATGTCTTAAAAGGTTCTTACATTGACCGGTTGATGTCGCTGAAGCTAAGAAAGTCCGTGTAGCTCCCGACGCTGTTCATACACAACTCCACCAGCTGAGTTTAGACTCCTTCTTACAGACTTCGTGCTTGTAGAAATTAGCATTAGTGAGGTGAAAAATCTTGCGCGCGTCTAATGACACTAAGATTCGATCGTCGTCAGTGCTATATGCGCTTATTTATGAGCTTTATTTTTCCTCATTTTAACCTGTATCTGCTGTGCTTTGGAAATTGCTGAATTAGTTACATCATGATGGTGAATAGTTGGATTTGCTTATAATTTTTCAAATTTAGGATCCAAGGAAAAATAAATTGAAATTTGTAAAAGCTACTTATGAATTCAAGTTAACCAAACTTTTCATACCTCCTGACACACCAGATGAACCAAACGGGACGGAGTCGGGCTTTGCCTTCTGAAGTAAAGAAAAATGAAAGTCGATTTGCTGGGAACAGAGGGTGAAGGAAAATTTACCACTAGATGTAGTCGGGCGATTCCCCTCAAAAAGCATCATTAATAAACCTTTTTGTATTATTCACGATGTAATGAGAATAAGACTCAAAATATTCTGAAAAGTCTTGATCGTTTTCCATTAAACATTTTACTAATGGATCATTTTAACATATAATACCAATGCTTAATGACATTAATAAATGGAATACAAACACCATTAAAACTAATACAGCAGTTGGTGATCGTCGCCTAAGTACATAATCTGGTAAGGACTGATGAGACGAGACAACCATGAGGATCACTTAAGGGAGCAGACTTCCTTCCTTACAATAGAGTGGGTACTTAAGAATCCACTCAATGGTTGCGTTACGAATAAGATTTGTTCACTTACATTTGAACACCCATTTTGTGTCGACTAAGTATTCGGCCCTCAATGTTTTTGCTCGGGCCCACCCTGCTCCCGTCTCGTGCGGGGCGACCGGCACGCGGGCAGACCGCCCCCAAGTGGTCCTGCCGGTAGTGCCAGCGTAATGCATGTGCAGACCGGGCGTTCGCCCGGGGTCCTGCAAGACACGGAGCCCAATCATGTGGCTGATGGGAAAAATTAGTAAAAAATTGGAGAAGAAATTAGAACTCGAGAAAATCGTTACCATAATTTTTTATATATCGCGTTATCACATTTTTGTGTCGCAGTACAGTACATTTTAAAAATACATTCATTTCTCTTATTTGATGATTAAATACTTTTACTTAAAACTATTATTTCAAATCCTTTTCCATGGAAGTTGTATTATTTGATGATTAAATACTTTTATTAAAACTATTATTTCAAATCCTTTTCAAAAAAACTAGTTCTAATTTAAACACTTTAATTTTTGTTATTTGTTGAAATAAGATAACTCATCTTGATAAAGCGTTTCAGCGTTGCCCCAAGCGCAAAATTCTGTAGCTGGGGCCCTGCCCGCAGGCGCTTCGCGGTGCTGGCGGACGGGTCGCTGGAGCTGGGCGCGGGCGAGGCCGTGGGCGCGGGCGGCTTCTGCGTGGACTCGTCGCGCCTCCTTCTACACCGCGCTGCTGGCGGGGGCGCGCTCTTCCTGCTGCTGACGCTGTGCGCGTACGCCCTCGTGCCCGAGGTGGCGCCGCAAGCCGCACGAGCGTGCCACTGCGGCGCCATGCTGGCCGCCTTCGCCACGCTCGTGCCGCTGCAGCTGGGCGCGCTGCCGCTGGGCGGCGTCGCCTGCTACGTGGCAGGTGCGTCTCGCGACTCACCGCCGCCGGTGTTACATCCTCTGTGACAAACCTCTCACGAAAAAAATAAGAGAAGGTTCCCGGGCTGATAGACCGTGGTCCACTTAGCCAAACGTTTCGTCCACGACTACGGTGAACATCTTCAGTGACAGTAGGGTCGCTGGCGCAGGATCCGGGGCGGTGTGGCAGGCCAATGGGATGACCTGCATGCGATCCTGCCGCCACGAAGACACCGGTTCGCAGACACCAACACTCACCATCAAACACAGAATTTCCTACACACCCTTGGACAAGTTTGTCTGAGCTTAACCACAGAAAAACTATTCACACGGTGGAGAGGTGGGCGCGGATTAACCTGCCGGCGTCATTAGTCAAATTGCTGAACTACATGCCGTGATATCACGGGAATTGACCCTTTCGGGACACCATGGATTCCCGGATTTGTGTCCTTCTGGGAACCACGGTTCCTAACGGCGCCGAGCCCCTGGCCGAAGGTTTAAAAGGCGTTAGCTAACGGCAACACTACGGGACAAACGACAAATAACGTAGCGGTGGATTACTCCAATGTATAGACGCCCAATGCCCAAAAAGAGCTAAAGAGACATGTTGCAAAAAAGACGAAACGAAATAAAAAAATAAAAATAATTAACATGGCAGTGGTTTGGGCGGTAGACTATCCCACTCGAATCGACGGCCTTAGGGATGGGAGCAGACCGCGAAAATCACTCCCCGCGACCCGGCTAAGAGGTGGGCTACCCCAAGAATGAAAGGACAGATTTCCTAACTACACCCTTGATAGATAAGCCAGAATACCCCTCCGCCGCGCGTGCACCGGAAGAGAGAGTCAGGAGAGCTGGTGAACGTGGCATTGGCTCGCTTTGAGGTCGGGGTGCACTGTCATCTGAAACTGGCGGGTACCGTGCGGTCTCTTAACTGGTTTCTGGGTTGCATTGCGGTTCCTTAAACTGGGGGTTCGTCGATACTTAGCCGGCCTTGGGCTCTCTCTCTCTCTCTCTCTTTCTCCCTCTCTTTCTCTCTCTCTTTCTTTCTCTTTCTCTCTCTCTTCTCTCTCTCTTTTCTCTCTCTTTCTCTCTCTCTTTCTTCCTCTCTCTCTTTCTTCCTCTCTCTCTTTCTTCTCTCTCTTTCTTTCTTTCTTTTTCTCTTTCTCTCCTCTTCCTCTCTCTTTCTCACTCTCTCTCTCTCTCTCTCTTTCTCCCTCTCTTTCTCTCTCTCTCTCTTTCTCTCTCTCTTTCTCTCTCTCTTTCTCTCTCTCTTTCTCTCTCTCTTTCCCTCCTCTCTCTCTTTCTTCCTCTCTCTCTTTCTCTCTCTTTCTTTCTTTCGAGTTTCCTAAATTTCCCAACTCAAGACTTATAAATATAGAGATAGAAAACCTGTATGTAGTTAACTTGTACTTGTTTGTATCTTGTTACCCCATTATGTAAGAGATTGTACTCGTATGTATACATGTATATGTGTATATGTAAGTAGATACTTTTATTTTGAATATTTTAACTCAATTTCATCGATTGTTCTTAACTATATTCATTTTAAAATTTTTTTAATATTATTTTTTCCAAAAACATTGTGTATTCACTTATCTCATTTGCCCGTTTTTTTTAAAATTTTCAGTCAGTTCAGTTTTTTCTGTTTTAAATTGTTACGTTTAAACTCAGTATAATTGAATTAGATTTTGTAAATACTAACTTTTAATTTTCATAATTTAATATTCGATTTTATAGTACTTTAGTTAGAGTTCCTCAACAAATAGTAAACTTATCATAAATCCCTTAAAAAAAATACTTAGATGAACTTGATCCAGACGTCCAAATCGGTAAGGGAAGTAAATTATTTAAAATGTTGTTGATCAGGATGTACTATGTTGACCAACCCAAATTTTGGCGAGTGTTGTGGGTGGGGGAAGGAGGATAGGGGCACTGCCTGAAAGCTTTCGTCACTCTCCTAGCTTCTCTGCCGCTTGCAGCACTCTATAAGTAATCGTATATCTATTAACAATAATATTTTTCTGTTGCAGTTCTCCTGGTTCAGTTTGGAATGCTTGCGTCCTTCTTTTGGTTGAATGTCTTGTGTATAGACATTGCCTGGGCTTTCAGGTAATGTTGATGTTTTCAATATTTCAACATAATCTATCCCCACACGAATTATTAGACACATTTTCTTCCCGTTAAGGACAAAGGCCTCCTGCGTGTGGAAGAAGGTAAAGCAATGTCTTTCTCTTTCTTAAAATCTGCACGCACAAGAATAGAGCCATACTACTAATAATTATGCATAAAGAATTCGAACACATAAGTTATGTATTATATATAATTCTGTGCACAAATATACCGAATATATATATATATATATATATATATATATCCATTTTTAATAACAATGGAATTTAAGTAATTTACCATTAACAGAAAAGAATTTGTTGTTGAATGTAGAAACGATTTATTGTAATGTAACCCTTCTCAGCTGCAAATATGATTTATTCATTCAGAAAATGTATTAATAGGAATTCTCAGATATCGTATCTAAAGAAATACCGAATTAAAAGCAAAGTCAACCTTAAATGTCAGTACGTTGCTCTAATTAAAACTTTGTTTTGTTTTTGACGCAGTTGTGTACACTACTAAACTGAAGTCACAACTTTCATTCTAGTCTCAAAACAAACATTTGAATGTTTGTTTTGACTGAGTTTAAACTATCGGCAAACCTGCCCATCAAACGCGAACTCTCCGTATACACATTTGAAGCTCTTAGGCTTTCACGCAGACCCTCGCCTATTCATTTGGCTTGAGAGGCGAATGAAGAATGGCCAGTGATTCGCAGTCAGTTCTCGTCGCGGCCGTCAAAAGGTGTCCGCGGCACCTGTGGAGAATTACTGTAGTGCTGATGATTATGATGGTGATGACAAATACTTATTAACATATGTGCATGGAAACGGAGTAAGATGGTGGGAAGTAAAAGGCAACTGAAACATAACTTGTGTCGCAATCGATGTTTGAAGCATTAACCGATATCGGGAACAAAGGAAATCTACCACAAATGCATTGCAACCGCATCCGTTTCCTACTGCATCTATCGCTTTTTTCACCACAACTTCAAATAGGAGCGAAAGTTACTTGAACACACATCAGGAAAGCCAGTGTACTTACTTCTCTACTGTTCACTGAGCTCTGTTCGTGTTTTGCAGGTACTCGCATAGCTAAAAGGGGTCTTGGGGGGACCTTTCCTGGAAAACCCATTGTAAGGGTAGTGCCAACAAGTGTAGTTCACGAATAATAATTATAATTGTTTATTTGAAAAATTACATGTGTTTAATATTATAAGGTTTGTAAAAAATATAATTACTATGCACACATGCAAATATTTCGTTTTATTATTTGTTTTCCCAGATGTTGGGCCGGGGTCCAACGAAAATTCGTATTCCAAACGCTACGTACTGGCTGAGGTGGTTCAGGGCTTGATATTAATGCAGTGCATCTGACCGGGAGGTTCTAGGGTTCGCCTCCCGGCGGTGACAGGATTTTTTACTCTAGCTACACAGCAAGATACAATTCAGCTGCACTCTCGAGGAGAATTCTTCTGAACGAGATCTGATCGGTAGTTTTTCGTGGTTTCTTCTATCAACAGGCGAATTCCGAAGTAGTACCCAAACAAACGGTCCACGGACAGCGCGCGATCTTTCCTTTCTCTTCCTTGACCTCTCCTCACCCCTTACTTACACACTTACATACACTACTATCGCACGTGCCGGGAGACCGGTCGGGAGCTTAGAGCTTGTCCCGGCTGAGACGGTGCCCTCTGGTGAGACACACCTGGTTGGGGAAAACCCCGCTAGCCGACGGTAGGTCAGCACCGGATCTCGCCATCCAGCGCGGGAAGACCACTGCCACCTCCAGAAGAAAAAAAAGCATTCACTACACTTACGGGAGTAACGACCTAGGCTGCGACGCGCCGGGTATCAGAAAAAATTAATTAATCAATCCTAAGGAAAAAATATGCGCTACTCTTACGGGAATAATGACCCCAGCAATTGACGCGCCCGGCATCAGTAACCAACCAATGTCCCTGTGGGCGGCGCGCGCGTGTGTGTGTGCAGGGCGCTGCAGGGTCGTCGGCCGCGGCGGCGCCTGGTGCTGGGCTACTCGGCGTACGCGTGGGGCGGCGCGGCGGCGGCGGCGGGCGTCACGGCGGCGCTGGACGCGCTCTCGCACCGCCTCCCGCGCGCCCTCCCGCGCCCCAACATCGCCGTCACGCAGTGCTGGTTCGACGGTAAGCCTCCCTCCACCCGCTTGCTTCCTATCGAAATCGGCTCACGCCCTTATTAACACAATTCACATGTTGTTTTGTGAGGTTTTGCGCCGGCCGGACTTCAGGAGTTATAAATCCAGGAGGGAAGTCGTTTAGTTTGAAACCAGCTAATTTCCATGAAAAACGTGAACTTATCTTATTCATAGTCATTTCATGTAGACACGAGGATTTGTTTTGAAATATTTTTTTCTAATAGAATGGGCTCTTTTAATCGCAATTGCCACTTTGCTGCTCTAGTAAATATCACTTTTTCACCCCTTACAGCGATTGAATAATTACAAGTGAATCACCATTGGTAAGATAATTTCTAGAAATTTTGAAGGTTGTTCTTTTTATAAAATACCTAAGATTTAAAACCTTTTTTGTACATTCGTTGTTTTCCCTCTGGCGTGCGTTTGAGCATCGATATTTCAGAAACGGCGCGTCACAGGCCCTTCAAGCCTGAATTTCGAGGTTCCGCCTACTAGTAAAGTTACTTAGACAACAATCAACAAAATAACACCTGAAGACTTATATTCCCTTCGGGGGTAGTTCCTCTGAAAACCCTCATTTCGAAAAACAGCCGATGAGATATGAATAGTTTCGAATTCTATTAGGAACTAAATTGACTAATTCATATAATGTGCGATTTAGTTGTACGGATCTAAGTTTCTCTATTTGTTAATAAACGATTGGTAATATTGTTTTACTTTCTCGTGTACATAAATATATACGTAGTATAGAGAATATTATGTAATGCTGCGGAAAATCGATTCCGAAATTTCAACATAAATCAACGTTTTGGCGATTCGCTATACCGAAAAATTGTTTTGTTGTTGTTGTTGTTGTTTTCAAATTACCCGTCTGTGTGTCTGTCAGTCCGTCTGTGAACATTAGTGCCTAAACTACTAGAAGGTCTTTTATGAAAACAAATATTCCCCGATCAACCTAAACTGGCTCAAAACCCTGCGATTTTGAAAAATAATTCTTAAAAATTGGGGGTACTCCACATGAAGGTCTTAGAACATTTTCAAAATTTTCTCAAATACGGCTCCATTCCTGAATCTACAATATTCAAGATAAAATATTTTTTCTTCAAATAAAATTTGTTTTGTTACAAATAGTTCTTTAATAAACTACTAATATTTTTGTTAAAATATTAGTAGTTTTCGTGCAGTTGTGAGGGAAATATGAGCAATATTAGTGAATATTGCAAACAATGTTTTCACGACAAACACTCCAGATCTTTTCTCTAAACTTTCTGTGCGGATAGTGTTAAATTGACTGAATAACATGACAATAAAACGATTTTGATATATTCTTTTGATTTTTCAATAAGTACACAAATGTAATTTTTTATACCTCTTGCACATCGTTAGTATTTACTTTTCTGGCGTTTTAAACATATTATTGCATTTGTGAGAACAAGGGATTCAAATTATGTTTTATCAACTTTCTCGAAAACACAAACTTTTTTGGGGGAAAAGGAACTCAAAATTTCCCATTTTCAGGAACGCTCAAATGACTTTTTTTTCAAAACCGGATCCAATTTTTTCAAAGAAAATTTCCATATAAAACAGGTTTCAGTCATTTTTGATATTCTTAAAGTTGTATTTCAATTCAACTATTAGAGGAGTGTAAAATTGTGAAAATTAGAAAAAAAACTATTTTAGGCGTGAATACGTAGCAGCAAGAAAGAGGGTGGTGAAAAACTTAAAAAGTAGACCAGTATAAATATAATAGGAAGCTACCTAGTTCGAAAAAGTCTGTGTCATTACTGTCTGTACCACTACTGCTT
Organism: Teleogryllus oceanicus; assembly: GCA_964035755.1. NCBI lineage: Eukaryota > Metazoa > Arthropoda > Insecta > Orthoptera > Gryllidae > Teleogryllus > Teleogryllus oceanicus. The sequence continues at coordinate 125,517,853 of CAXIVR010000006.1, forward strand.
TTCTCATGCACCCTATCGGATGTATATGATTTAATGCACAGTTCAGAGCCTGGCCGTACAAAGCAAGAAATATTCATTAGGAACCCAATAGTCCATACACAGAATAATAAGCGCAGAGAGATGGATCAGAAAGGCGGCTGAGATGGCTCAAAAGCAGCATTAGAGATGTGTCTGCATTACCTCTGACCGTTAGGTCCGAGTGTTAGAGTCCCAACGCGCGCTGGCAAGATTTTCGATTGCTACATAGCTAGGTCGAATTCAGTAGATGTCTGGAGGAGAATTCTAGTGGCAGGCTGCTCTAATTGGTGGATACGTGATTCTGCTGTTTCCCCGATCAAATGCAGGCTATCAAAAGGGCAGTTCCGTAACAAACGTGCCACGGACCACGCGCGATCGTTCTTTCTCCCTCGTGTCATCTTACACTCACACACACTTGTATGCACTATACTGTCACACATATCGGGAGATCAGTTGGGAGCTGCAGCTTGTCGTGATTAGAACGGCAGGGAGGGACCTGAAGGGGAAACCTCGGGAAAAATGTAGTTGACGCTTCAGGATATATTAAATAATACAGGCACACAATAAAAATGTTGTCAGGACAAAAGACATAACCCATGTTTCTCGTATGTTGAACGCGCTGAATCCGAAGCCGAAGTCATAATTGCGCCACCACCTTCCTGTTTTTCTTAAATCGCAAAAAAAAACACAATTAAATTGTGTTTTTTTTGGGGGGGGGGTTAGACCCAAAGACTTCTCATATGTTTCTCTAAGAATGTAGAGGCGCTGAATTCGAATGTGAAGCCAGAAATGTGCTACCACCCCAATTCTTTTTAAATCGCGAAAAACATGCAAATACTACATTTTTGTTCATGTAGCTTTGTACTGTACAGAATCCAAAATTTGTGAGACCCAAAACTTGATACATGTTTTCCGATATACGTTTGTCGACGCGCTGAATCCGGATGGGAAGCCAGAATTGCGCCACCATCCTCCAGTTCTTTAAGTCGAAAAAAAAACCGTAAAATTTACAATTTACAATTTCAGGTTATTTTTTCGCAATAAAAAAACTGAGGGTGGTGGCGCAATTCTGGCTTCCCGTCGACATTCATGGAGAAACATGTCTCAAGTCTTTGGGTCTGGCAATTTTATTTTTATTTTGTGTGCCTGTGTAATCAATCAATCAATCTTTAATAGATTTCAATTTTGGTATTTATTTCACCTTCTTCAAGGGTGCAAAACATTATAATATAATTTATCAAATACTAAGATAACCTTCTAGTAGAAATTCTAAAATTTATTACTGTATGCTGAGGTAAATTGATAAAGAAATTAAAAAAGAAAGAAAAGCCAAAAAAATCAATAATTCATCAGTACCTCAAATGTATCAAAGATGTATTCGATTGCTAAGTGTGATACAGCTCCGCAACTTGAAGAATAATGATTAGAGTACAATTGCGCAAAAAGTAGCGGAGAAGAAGATACCCTCACCTTGGACTGGTCCTCCTTCACCGCCAGAAAATGTATTTTATTCCGCCGCAACTGTCAGAAGAAAATCGGAGAGGTGGTCTGGTCTATCCTAAGTCGATTCTTCATACAGTACTGAATATCTACTAAATAGCGAGGATCTTGTAACCGTCACAAATGACTACCTTCACGCTTCTGTCAACCATTCGTACATGAATGAGGGAGTTAATCATCTTTCTCAAATGCTTTCTTTTTAAGTCAAATATTGCTCCGACCGAGCATTAGTGGGGGACGACGCTTTGCAATACCATTTTATGCAAGTCCAAACCTCAAAGATTTTTTCTTCGGAGTTGTTGAGTTTGAGATTTGGTCAGACTATTTAATTAATTAGATTATACTGTATTTTGTGGTCATTTAAAAAGTGAAAAATCATCGAATCACCCGTTTTTTTATGAGTATCAGTAAAAAAATATTGAAAGGTCGTAATAAGAGTTTTCATAAGAAGGTCAAGAAATGATCATTGATTAAAAAAGATTTTTAGACTAACTATTTATTTCACAGATTAGAAAGATGATATGTTTTCATGTGCTCGCACGAATTAAGAAAATAGCCTACATTCCACACATGTCCTCACGGTGTCATGGTGCTCTTTGACGAAAATCAAAGTTTCGTGAAAGTCAAGGCACGTTCCAGGAAACAATCATAGAGAAGAGATTTAAACAACATACAACATTTTCTGAGTAGGAAATTAGTGACGTACAAAAATTACAGAATTACGAAATTTACCTTATTATGAGGAAAAGATACGTTATTTCCTTCCTCAACCACTAGCTGTTGCTTCCGCTGATAGTACGTCGTCCTATTCCACGTTTCCAAACTGGATGTTTTATATCACAACAGAACAGTGTTTGAAATGTAGATAAAAACTTACTCCGTTCTCTATGATACGGAATGAAATAAGATTTCGCGAACTTGAGTAACTCTGAAGTACGTCAGAGGAAGTCCGTGCACTCTACACGCAGCAGGAAATTAGCTAATAGCGTGCCTTCCAACGATCAACTACAACTTGCTACAAACTAGAATTTCGCCATCAGTAATAGGTTTATATGAGTACTCGCTTTCCATAGAAAGTGAGAGTAGTAAAACTGAAATCCGTTATTAACTCATCATGTAAATGAGTTAAACGTCCTTCAAATACTTTCTCAATGATTGATTGATGTGACTGTTACAGATGTTACAGACTGTTTACAACTGTTTACAGACTGTTTACAGACTGTTTACAGACTGTTTACAGACTGTTACAGACTGTACAGACTGTTACAGACTAGTTAGACTTTACGAACTGTTAAGACTTTACGACTGTACAGACTGTTACAATGTTACAGACTGTAGCAGACTGTTACAGATGTTACAGACTGTTCATTATGTAACATCTGTAATCTTCGTTTGGGCGGTCTTTGTATATCACAATACATCTTCAAATAAAATTACTCCCAGGCGAATTCAGGCGAAGATTTACTTTCTATTGGATAGTCATAGTTTTATTCTTTATGGTTGAACTTCGATATCAAAACGTGACTTTGGTTATATACAAAATACTCTGTAATGTAATATGAAACATAGAGCCCAGAGAGAAGAATTAAAAGAAATGTTTTATGAAGGAGTTTTATGTTAACATAAAACTGCATTATGTCTGAAACATTGTTCAATCATTTGACGTTTTGAAACATCCCTTAATAATTCGACGCTTTAGAGCCTTTTCTTCAATGACGCAGACCTTTGAAATGTCGGATTTTGTCGTAGCTTCTCATGCCTCGTATCTTTGTCTGGCAGGAATCAGAGAATGAATAATAATGATGACCCTGCGGATTAAATCGCCGCTTATCTTCGTACCGCAGTGAATCATGCTTGAAACATGCAGTAACATCCTATTGTTAAGCGAAATAATATATGCCTTATCTCCTTTCTAATGAAGAGATTTTTCATTGAATAAAGAAATATGTCGAGTACCTACTGCTGAGTCTGTGAGCCTGAGTGAAATGTAACCTTACGATAGAGATATATCGGAAATTGATACATCATCTGAATTATGCGATTTTACGTTGGGTACGATAAACGTTGCAAAAATGGGTGTAGTTATGAACTGTCGCAAAAAGGCATTTGATAATGACCTATTTCCATGATGTCATATCTCTGCTCTGATCGAATAAGCAAAGAAAAGCGAAACAAGCTGACGTGACATAGAAAAAAACCTTATGACCATCGTTATTGTAATATAAGTAGTTGCTTCAATGGTTTCGGTCAATAGATTTGGGCGTAGAGAAGATAAAAAATTCGTGTTGATTAAAAACCTAGACCAATCAATCTTCATTCAAATGATATCTATGATTCATATCAAATGATATATATGATTATTAATATTATTATTATTATTATTATTATTATTATTATTATTATTATTATTATTATTATTATTATTACAGTGTTCTTCTAGAGACACAGCAAAGCAGAAGGTATGAAATACATGTTTACAAGTCTAGAATAATGAAAAATATACTGAAATTACTGCGAACCTGAGGAATTTATCTTCTAAATATATAAAATACACTCATTTACATAAATAAAAAGAATAAATGTAAATTAAGTACCTATATATAAAATAGCATTGAAATTATACATAAAGTGGAGCGGTCTAAAACACTCATACAATAGAATATACTAGTTTTAATGTATTTGAAAATTTTAATGAAAGTGAATCAATTTCACTTAAATTCAAATTTTTAATTTTGAAAATCTTAAATTATTTCACTGAAAATTACACGAAAACTATTCATATTTTGAAAACGTGTACACGACTAACTAAAGATCTAAGAACACATTTCATTTACAAAAAATATATCTTTAATAATGTTGCAGAGGGACCAAACAATTTTTAACTTCTGCAATTTAAGAAAATTCAGAAATTTCTGTTAAGATCAGACCTGTGCCTTTTTTATAGACGAATATTCATCTACTCGAGCCAAAAACTTAAAGAAATATTTTGAACCCATTTTGGGGGAAATTTTGGAAAGCCTTTAGGCCCTAGTATTGTTCACAAACACACGTACAGTCGTACAGACAGGACAGACTTAAAAAGTAGTTGTCCGCTACTAGGGACTTCCAAATACGAAATCAAAACAGCCACATCATTTTTTACGGTATTACATAATTTTCTGTATTCAACGCCTACGCGAAAGTAAAAATTAACTTCACAAACTCAGTATAATTTGTTTCACCCTGTTCAGGATCTGCGGCCACGCTGCTGTACTACTACGGTCCAATGGCGGTGCTGTTGATGGCTAATGTGGTGCTGTTCGTGTATACGGCGGTGCTGCTGAGCGCGGAGCTGCGACGGCGAAAACAACTGCAGGCGGGAGACAACCGATCCCACGGCGCTGACGCCCTCAGCAGTAACCGCGACAGGTGACACCATACCGCTGCTTGCTCTACACGCCCTGCTCTGCGCACTGCGCTCTGCGCGCTCCGCTCTGCGCGCTCCGCTCTGCGCGCTCCGCTCTGCGCGCTCCGCTCTGCGCGCTCCGCTCTGCGCGCTCCGCTCTGCGCGCTCCGCTCTGCGCGCTCCGCTCTGCGCGCTCCGCTCTGCGCGCTCCGCTCTGCGCGCTCCGCTCTGCGCGCTCCGCTCTGCGCGCTCCGCTCTGCGCGCTCCGCTCTGCGCGCTCCGCTCTGCGCGCTCCGCTCTGCGCGCTCCGCTCTGCGCGCTCCGCTCTGCGCGCTCCGCTCTGCGCGCTCCGCTTTGCGCGCTCCGCTCTGCGCGCTCCGCTCTGCGCGCTCCGCTCTGCGCGCTCCGCTCTGCGCGCTCCGCTCTGCGCGCTCCGCTCTGCGCGCTCCGCTCTGCGCGCTCCGCTCTGCGCGCTCCGCTCTGCGCGCTCCGCTCTGCGCGCTCCGCTCTGCGCGCTCCGCTCTGCGCGCTCCGCTCTGCGCGCTCCGCTCTGCGCGCTCCGCTCTGCGCGCTCCGCTCTGCGCGCTCCGCTCTGCGCGCTCCGCTCTGCGCGCTCCGCTCTGCGCGCTCCGCTCTGCGCGCTCCGCTCTGCGCGCTCCCCTCTGCGCGCGCTCCGCTCTGCGCGCTCCGCTCTGCGCGCTCCGCTCTGCGCGCTCCGCTCTGCGCGCTCCGCTCTGCGCGCTCCGCTCTGCGCGCTCCGCTCTGCGCGCTCCGCTCTGCGCGCTCCGCTCTGCGCGCTCCGCTCTGCGCGCTCCGCTCTGCGCGCTCCGCTCTGCGCGCTCCGCTCTGCGCGCTCCGCTCTGCGCGCTCCGCTCTGCGCGCTCCGCTCTGCGCGCTCCGCTCTGCGCGCTCCGCTCTGCGCGCTCCGCTCTGCGCGCTCCGCTCTGCGCGCTCCGCTCTGCGCGCTCCGCTCTGCGCGCTCCGCTCTGCGCGCTCCGCTCTGCGCGCTCCGCTCTGCGCGCTCCGCTCTGCGCGCTCCGCTCTGCGCGCTCCGCTCTGCGCGCTCCGCTCTGGGCGCGCTCTGCGCGCTCTGCGCGCTCCGCTCTGCGCGCTCCGCTCTGCGCGCTCCGCTCTGCGCGCTCCGCTCTGCGCGCTCCGCTCTGCGCGCTCCGCTCTGCGCGCTCCGCTCTGCGCGCTCCGCTCTGCGCGCTCCGCTCTGCGCGCTCCGCTCTGGGCGCTCCGCTCTGCGCGCTCCGCTCTGCGCGCTCCGCTCTGCGCGCTCCGCTCTGCGCGCTCCGCTCTGCGCGCTCCGCTCTGCGCGCTCCGCTCTGCGCGCTCCGCTCTGCGCGCTCCGCTCTGCGCGCTCGCTCTGCGCCTCCGCTCTGCGCGCTCCGCTCTGCGCGCTCCGCTCTGCGCGCTCCGCTCTGCGCGCTCCGCTCTGCGCGCTCCGCTCTGCGCGCTCCGCTCTGCGCGCTCCGCTCTGCGCGCTCCGCTCTGCGCGCTCCGCTCTGCGCGCTCCGCTCTGCGCGCTCCGCTCTGCGCGCTCCGCTCGCGCTCCGCTCTGCGCGCTCCGCTCTGCGCGCTCCGCTCTGCGCGCTCCGCTCTGCGCGCTCCGCTCTGCGCGCTCCGCTCTGCGCGCTCCGCTCTGCGCGCTCCGCTCTGCGCGCTCCGCTCTGCGCGCTCCGCTCTGCGCGCTCCGCTCTGCGCGCTCCGCTCTGCGCGCTCCGCTCTGCGCGCTCCGCTCTGCGCGCTCCGCTCTGCGCGCTCCGCTCTGCGCGCTCCGCTCTGCGCGCTCCGCTCTGCGCGCTCCGCTCTGCGCGCTCCGCTCTGCGCGCTCCGCTCTGCGCGCTCCGCTCTGCGCGCTCGCTCTGCGCGCTCCGCTCTGCGCGCTCCGCTCTGCGCGCTCCGCTCTGCGCGCTCCGCTCTGCGCGCTCCGCTCTGCGCGCTCCGCTCTGCGCGCTCCGCTCTGCGCGCCCCGCTCTGCGCGCTCCCCCCTGCGCCCTCCGCTCTGCGCGCTCCGCTCTGCGCGCTCTCGCTCTCGCGCGCTCCGCTCTGCGCGCTCCGCTCTGCGCGCTCCGCTCTGCGCGCTCCGCTCTGCGCGCTCCGCTCTGCGCGCTCCGCTCTGCGCGCTCCGCTCTGCGCGCTCCGCTCTGCGCCGCTCCGCCGCTCTGCGCGCTCCGCTCTGCGCGCTCCGCTCTGCGCGCTCCGCTCTGCGCGCTCCGCTCTGCGCGCTCCGCTCTGCGCGCGTTGTATGTTCAGTTCAATGTAACTATTGAACTGATCAAACACTTGCTCTAAATAAGCCTTCCAGATGCAATCTACTCTCGCGTGCATCCACTCTCGCGTGCAACCACTTGCAAGAAGTGTTGCCGAGCCCTGTTCCGCGAGTAAATTAGTATTGTTGAGACAGTCAATCTTTGCCGACAAAACTGTTCATCTCTTTTTCTACTCTTTCGTAAGAATGTTGTATGATGTAACTAATCCCTAGAAAACTATTGGTTCCCAGAATATCACGCCTCTCCTCCGTGCATGAATATACAAGAAATTTTCCTGGCGGACATCTATCGGCTACCTACCCAGAAAATAGCACCTTCAAGATGATTGTTACACACCAGATCACTAATCTCTTTTGTTCTCTCGAGCTCGTGTACATGCTATTACATTGAAACAGTTCCCAGAAATCCGTTAGGTAACATACGCTAGTGCATAATTCAGAAGTAAGCCTTTTACGTTTTCCAGGTAAATAGTGTGTCTCTTTCTACAAGAGATTATTTGGTTGCTTGTAGAACATAAACAAGTTCTCAACTACTGACAAATTGAATTTTGATGAGGTAGGAAGGTTTGGAATTAAAGGTTAAAAAACCAAAGACTTAATACTTCGATGCCTATGGAAGCTGAAACTAAATTTCTTTGCAGAAGGAAACAAGCTGGAATTTTGAGGAAGCGATGATTGTGCAATGTGTCACGATGCAACGGAAATCCTGGACGTCAGGTTCTGAAAGACACGAGCAAAGGTCAAAGAGGAAATAAATCATGGTCATAATTTTGAAGTCAGTTCATTGGAGCTTAATAAATGTCGAGATTAGATGATGAAAAAAAGACGCTTGTGGTTTTGCGTAAGAATTCATAAACAGAATTAGTGGGCAAAATTTAAACAATTAATTTAAAGAACTAAAAAATCCATCATACATCTTAAAAAAAAAGATCTTCTGTGTTGCGTCACTGATTTACCATGCATAAAAGATCCTCAGTAGCAAAATAACACTTCTATGCCGAATTCTGGAATTATTCTGTACTCTGGGAATACCATTGCTCTTCCATTCGCTATTAGATTGCATTGAAAAAAATTGCTTTCCTCATACCACGTAGTGACTAGTGTTGTGAGAGGAGTCTAACCAAATTCATGACGATTATGAAGATATTTAGTATTTCAGCGTTAAACGGCTTCATTTATAAACATCAGGGAGCATAACAGAACCACATGAGCAACTTTCCATGAATAACGTTCACGCAACTGTGCACGAACTTGTCATAAATCTATTTTTAAATGATTGCATTTCTTTGATAACCAGCTTTTATGTATAATTTTATAGACTTAGTGACGCAGAGGCTTGAAGAAGTCTAAGCTTGCATTGCTAACGCTGCGGGTTCGAGCCTGTAATGCATGAGTTTTTTCACTACGTGATCGTGGCACACTTAGCATTTCTCATGACCACGAATCACATGTAAACCATCCCTCCATAATCATTTCAACCGTAAACGTCCTCTACCTACACTCGGGATCCGAGTATAGAAATATAATAATAATAATAATAATAATAATAATAATAATAATAATAATAATTATTATTATTATTATTATTATTATATTACACTATTTACAAAAAATGTCGGAGCCTTCCTGCCCCTGACTATAATTATACCGAGCTGCAATGAAGAATTTCCTCATTCTGTTCTAAATGACTGTTGTAGTTCTTCAATAAAAATGGGTTATGGTGATATTTTAACTTCATTTATTATTATCATTATTTTATAAGGAAATATAATATCTCTAGCCAGGCGAGCCGCACGTGTAATGGGCGCGGGCGGCGGGCGTGCGCAGGCTGGCGGTGTACCTGAAGCTGTTCTGCCTGATGGGCGTGATGTGGGTGACGGAGATCATCTCGTGGGCCGAGGGCTCGCGCAGCGCCGTGTGGATGGTGACGGACGCGGTGAACGCGCTGCGCGGCCTGGGCGTGTTCGCGCTCTTCTGCTGCAACCGCCGCGTGCTGCGCAAGCTGCGCCAGCGCCTCGCGTGCGGGTGGGGCGGGCGTTGCTGCGCGCTCGCAGCGGCCGACGACAGCAGCGCCACAGTCCGCGCCGGCACGCCTTCCACCGACGACGCGACCCTCGCCGCGCCGCCCGCAAGACGCGCCGCGCCTGCCAGTGGTGAGTGGAAACCAAACTACGGATATACAGGTGTCCGGGAAGGAAACGAAAATAAGGTCTTAAGACAATTTTAAGCGTATTTTGTTTAATAAACTATTTGGATATTCCGAATGGCTGAGCCGTAATAAGCACTCAAAAAGTTGGCTTGAAAAAATACTTTCTGTACAAAAATTCGCATTGCAGAAGCTTGGAAAGACTCCAGTAATATGTAAATTGTTTGTTATCTACTAAAGAAATTAATGTATTTGTTCATTTGCTTCGTAATATTAGAATATCACATCACTGTAGTATAATACATCAGGATCATTATAGAAGAATAAAACTTGATTTTTCATTGAAAAATTGAACCCCTTTTTGAGAAAATGTCCTTTGAACGTTTCGGAAGATGTTAAATTTTGAGATCATTTTCACATAAAATTTTTGAGTTTGCTAGAAATTTTCGTAAAGTATAATTTAAAAGCACATTTATTCATGCAGATGCAGTATTGTCAAAAAACGCCACTAATTTAATATTAATGACGAGAAGGTTTCATAAAATCGTTAAAAATTAGCATAGAACTTTTAGAGAAGAAAATTCATTTTAAGCCATCTCATTCCCTCGCACATCCATCGTTTTGGAGCAAGTCATTAATTTTGACTTCATTTGTGTATCTAGACTTCTTTTAGCTTAGATATTAATTTTAAGTTTCATTATTAGAGTTATCTATCTGACTTTATTATCTTTAAAAATAGTTTTTAACAATTTTATTTATTGAGTTTATACTTCCATCTACATTATTCTACTTTTGCTTTTGCTTTTGCTTTTGCCTTTTTCTTTTTGTCCTTTTTGTTTTGCCTTTTTGCCTATTTGTCTTTTGCCCTTTTGCTCCTTTTGCCTTTTCCTTTTTGTCCTTTTTTTTTCTTTTGTCCTTTGCCTTTTGCCTTTTGCCTTTTTGCCTTTGCTTTTTGTCCTTTTGCCTTTGTCCTTTGTCCTTTTTGCCTTTTTGCCCTTTTTTGTCATTTTTGCCCTTTTTGCCCTTTTTGTCACTTTTGCCCTTTTGCCCGTTTTGCCCTTTTGTCCTTTTGTCCTTTTGTCCTTGCCTTTTGTCCTTTTGTCCTTTTGTCCTTTTTGTCCTTTGTCCTTTTGTCCTTTTGTCCTTTTGTCCTTTTGTCCTTTTTGTCCTTTTTGTCCTTTTTTTCCTTTTGTCCTTTTTGTCCTTTTTGTCCTTTTTGTCCTTTTTGTCCTTTTTGTCCTTTTTGTCCTTTTTGTCCTTTTTGTCCTTTTTGTCCTTTTTGTCCTTTTTGTCCTTTTTGTCCTTTTTGTCCTTTGTCCTTTTGTCCTTTTTGTCCTTTTGTCCTTTTGTCCTTTTCCTTTTTGTCCTTTTGTCCTTTTTGTCCTTTTGTCCTTTTGTCCTTTTGTCCTTTTGTCCTTCTTTTTGTCCTTTTTGTCCTTTTCTCCTTTTCCTTTTTCTCCTTTTCTCCTTTTCTCTCCTTTTTCTCTTTTTCTCCTTTTCTCATTTTTCTCTTTTTCTCCTTTTTCTCATTTTTGTCCTTTTGTCCTTTGTCCTTTGTTCTTTTGTCCTTTTGTCCTTTTGTCCTTTTGTCCTTTTGTCCTTTTGTCCTTTTTGTCCTTTTGTCCTTTTGTCCTTTTGTCCTTTTTGTCCTTTTGTCCTTTTGTCCTTTTTGTCCTTCTTGTCCTTTTTGTCCTTCTTGTCCTTCTTGTCCTTCTTGTCCTTCTTGTCCTTCTTGTCCTTCTTGTCCTTCTTGTCCTTCTTGTCCTTCTTTTGGAGTCTTTAACGTTTAAAATATTGGTGCAGGTCTCATGTTCTTTAAAAACACTGATTTTTCGAAAATTGCCAAAGTTCAAACTTCTTTTGGAGTCTTCCTACATCTAAAATATTAAAGATAAAGATTTTTCCTATAATGATATCCTTAAAGATAGATTTTGAAATAGATTTTGAAAAGGTCATGTACAAATTTTTCGAGCATTTGAGTACTTTTCTCGTAATTTTGCGTGTAAATAAGGGTGGGAGGCGAGAAAGTACGTACTGTTTTAGCAACTCTAGTTAGTTTTTTCCAATCTGTGTGTGATGAGGAATGAGAGTGACATGACGTCCCACGAGTCTAATATAAGCAAGCGGATACCAACCCAGCTTCCTAACATGAACAAAGTCACAATGCAGAAGTAAACACTTGCATTGCAGCAATGGAAATGTAAACTGTAAAACGCGCGTAACGCGCTTGTGAAATGCGCACTGAAATGACTGTAAAACGTAAACTTAAAACGACTGTAGCATTGATAAAGCTTACTTTATCCGAAAAACTTATTTTTACAAAAAAACTTAGTTAAACAAAAAACTTCGTAGAAACGAAAGTACTCTAGGATTTTAATAAAAAACAGTTTTTTTTAAATCTGCACATATTATTGGTATATTATTATATAATCCCTTGTAGTTTGGACAGGAAATAAAATTATTCTGATTATTCGCTTAGAATAATATACTTCTGCCGATATATTCTACAGAATTTGCATATTTTCAATCATCTTGAATTTATTAGTTCGTTGAGCATTTATCTTATTCCTTAATATGGTATTTAAAAACCGAATTAGGAAATACGTTTCCTGATAGCAAGACACTTCCTTTCCCACTCCCATTTGTTATTGTTCTTTCCTGTTTCTAAGAATACAATTTATGCCTCTCGTGCCTTTTCCTTCTATTAGAAAGCATCTTAACATGATCAATATGCTCATTTTTTCGAAACCTTCGATAAAAATGGAATTATTTGAATTTTCAGACAATGTTAACAGATCAAGTGCATATGTAACTTTTACATACTCATACAATATGGCATGTCTTTTTCAAAAAACAATATTAGGCTATTTCTGTGAACTGCATTAAAAGCCTGTGGCGGTACCTTGCAGGTGGGAGATACCTTGATGGGGTAATCCGAAGTACGCAAACAGACGGGTAGTTCGGCGCCGGATCTCGCTATTCAGCAGGGAAAGATTAACCCATCTCCCACGATAAGAGCACGCACTAAACTTACGGAACTAACGGCCTTACCAATTGACTCGCCGGGAATCGCTAATCAATCAATTACTGATTACCGCTAACGTTATTATTATTATTATTATTATTATTGTTAATTATAATAACAATAATAAAATGGAAGCTTGAGAAATACAGAATCACATCACGTACAAGCGCAATGCTCAGTTGCAGGTTAAGCTGGCTTTCGCTGCCTGCTCGACCTCCGTCTCCGTTCGCCGCGACGCGTCGCCGCTCTTCCGGCATCCAGCAGCGCTGGCACCAGCGGCGGTCGTGACGTCAGTGACGGCGACGGCAGCGGGGCGCTGGTTAGCACAGTACCGCCTCGACGTCAGACGTTCTCCGAACGCCGCCCACGGAGCGCGCTCCGCGCCACAGCCTCCGTCGCCATGAGGCATCTGCGGACCGCGCCCATCGTCTTGCGCGCCGTCCTCGGAGTCCTCGCGGCATCGGCTTCTGCGGCCGCGCTCGTCCTCAACAAGTGCTGTCCCCAGGGCGACTTGCTGGTGCTTGATGAGTTTGGCGTGGCCGTGTGCCGAGATAACGACGCCTCTCGGGCGAGAGCTCAGGACGTCCGCCCGCAGCCGCTGCCACCGGTGGACGGACACGCGTCTGCCTCGGGGGGGCCGCAGCTGTGGCTCGACTGGAAAAGGAGCGTCTTCAACGCCGGAGATCTACAACAGAGTAATCTCTCCCTTGCGGACTGGCTTCCAAACACAACTCGCGTGCGCTACGGTGTGCGGCCGTGCACCTCTTTTCACCAACAAGCGGTGTATGCGCACCATGGATGGGATGACCGCTATCGCTTCTTCACCAACGGAACTCTTTTTCTGGATCTGTCGTCTTTCTACGGAAATGGAGAGGTGTCACTGAACCCCGATGAGTATTGCATAGACGTGCTCCATGAGACGAACATGTTCATGAGTGTGATATTGTCTTGTCCCTGCGAGAGAGTGCCTTGCTTTTGGAAGTGCCTTGCGGCTGATACAGAGTACGTATTTAACGAAGATGATAAGTTGTTCCCTAATGAAACAGAGGCCGGAGAGATGGAAAAGACATGGCGACCATTTCGCGGGCATGGGAAAGTGCCTGTACATCATCTCATCGACAACCGACTTCTACAGTGCAATCTTAGTGATAGCAGTCTAATAACGGTACGTCTTTTTTATAGTAAATACGCAGAAATAAAAATATACCGTATTTACACGAATCTAATTCGCACCTTTTTATATGACTCAATAACGTAATGCGCATTAGATTCGATGGCGGATTAGATTCGAGTGCAAACCCGTTTCTTAGAACGCCAGTAACTTCATTTTATTTTTTCGTTTATTTCATGACAAGGGATTTCTGGAATTTTCAAATTCAACTTTTTCTTTATTTATCACTGGCTAATTATTGAGGTATTTTAGTTACGATATGGAGGGCAAACAGGGAGGAACGTCTTATGATGCAACATTAAAGCGTAAAGCAGGTAAAGCAGTATTAGAATGATAATTATGTATATTATAAATCCATTGTTGTATTACATAAATTTAACTAAAACATCGTACCTATTATTGAAATATCGTACCTGTCATTGAAACGCATTGCGTTCGATACAAATGATATTTTCATAATTTTAAATTTCAAAAATGGAGTACGCATTGGATTCGAGTAAATATGGTATTAGATTTTGGTAGAGCCAGGATGTTTGAATGGCCTAACAGTCGGAATTGTTTTCATCTGATAGAGAAAATAATCAATTAAGAATTTACTATATAATGCATATTATACATTGTTATAGTCCTTTCGCTCATTTTTTCTCATTTCTCTTCCCTTTGTTATCCAGATTTCTTAATTGAAAATGTACACTTAAACGTAAATCCGTATATCTAAAACATAAATACAATCTAATCTATTTTTGTGAAAATATATTAAAAAATCTTAAGTCTCGCTTATTACAAAGACTTTTAAGCATTGTGCATAATTTTGCCATCGCTTGCATGAGTCTGTGCCAGGCCATGTTGTGTTTCATGGTACACTCCAAACAAATAATTATGGAAGACTTATAAAACTTAATTGAAATGCTGAGAAAAACATTAGCTCACGTTTATTGTAGTCAATATTTCCACGGCTAAAACCTGTGAGAAAGTTTTTGCTATGGTTGTATATTCTTTAAGATCTCATATATCATAAAGCTCTCTTTTGAAATATATTGACAATATGTCATTACTTTCAATTTCTAACAAAGCAAATTTTATTCAGTTCTCAGCATTTTGGCTAGGTACGTGGGCTCTGCGCATTTTTGGAAAGCTTAAAAGTAATTGAATGTTTCTGCTGAAGCCTAAAACTTTCAACAAAATTATGGCGGTTGTATTCCACTACAAGTAGTATAAATTGACAAAACATAAATAAACATGCCACTGATATATTGTAGCGCATAGTTGTCTCTAAGGGAATAATTTTCATATAAGCAAACGATACGATTCTGTTAAATTCTTCTTTCTTCCCCCTCATCTACCTCTTAGTTCTCATTTATCATTTCCACCCTAATTCTTTTAACTTTCTTCTCCTATCTTCGTCTTACTCTCTTATTTTTACACACCCACCTACTCCTTCCTCTCTCCTTTCTACCCCTATCCCCCATTTTCTCCCCTTCCGTCTCCCCCTCTGTAATTCTCCTCCTTCTCCTCTCTCTCTCTCTTCCTTGCCCCTTGCCCCCAAACGCTTTCTTACATTTTCTTCCCCCTTTCCCTTCTCAATTTCTTCCCCTTTCTGCAATTTTCCCCTTCTTTTTCTACTTCTTTCTCAAAGTCTTAAACTCTGTAAATCTTCACCTCCCTCTCTTTTCTTTCTACCGATCTTCCTATTTCCACTTCTCTTCCTTGCCTTCGATCCAACTCTGGCTCAGCCTTACTCCTCTCTGTCCCATTTACCGGATTAGGTGTCTCAGGGCATCAATTGATGTCACTGCAGTGCCTCTGACTGGGCCGTCCTAGGATTCGAGTCCCGACGGCGGCAGGATTTTTAACACTAGCTACGACACTAAGACGAATTTAGCCACTATCTGAAGAATTCTAGCGACTGCCGGCCGCTTATATGCACTACCATATATGTCGGGAGATGAGTCACGACTTAAGTGTTTGGGATGCTGCGTCCGTTGATGGAAGATACCTGTTTGGGATAATCCCACAAGCCGATGAGTAGGTCGGCTCCGGATATCACCATCCAGCGGGACAAGAAAGCCGCCACCTCCGGAGTAAAAAAACATGCACTCCTCATACGGTTCTAATGACATTAGCAGTAGATGCGCCCCGTTCCCTATGTGGCGTCATTGATAAAAACACACAGACCCTTGAAAGTATGTACGAGTTTATTTTACAAAGTATGTACAATAATTACATTACTGCTCCGTAACTGCACATTTTCCGGTATTTTCCAACCGCCCGCCTGTGGATACACCACTTCTTCTTGGGAGGCCCCGCCTCCAGAGAACGCTTCACCGCGCCTCTCCTGCCACCTTGTCACCCGTGCAACGCACGAAACGCTCCACCCTGGGCGTAAATTTTGCGCAAATCGTGAGGTTTCCAGAACATAAAGCGACGAGTGAGCTAGTCGGCTCCATTTTATACCTGATATCTTGCCGTCACGTGACCGCCGTAGACGTGGGAGGGAGATTCGCATTCTACCACGCAACAGTCCAAGCCACGCCGGCGTCCATCTGGTCTAAAACATCCGTACCCCAGCGCCGTAGCGCCTAGTCTCGCATACCTGTCACCTCTCAGGTATGCGAGACTTCCGCTCCTCCTCCGACGCAGGGCCGCCAACGTGACGCTACCCCTGCCTCGCCCTCTCGCTTCCACTCCGCCGCCTGCTGCGCGCGCAGGTGTCCGAACGAGTTCCCGGGCGGGGGGGGAAGGTTCCGCGCCGCTCGCCTACGCGTCGTTCCTGGCCGTCAGCGCCTTGGCGCTGCCCGAGCTGCGCGCGCAGCCGCACGCCAAGGCGCTCATGTGCCACTGCGCCGCGCTCGTGCTGGGCTGCGCCGTGCTCGCCGCCGCGCAGGCCGGCTGGTACCCCAAGGGGCCCGCCTGCGAGTTCATCGGTAAATGGAACCCAGGGTGAAGTGAAGTCGTAGGATTCCGCGACCAGAGTTATGGCTGTCCGGGTGACGCCCCGTTGAAGGCTGTGTTTCGATCATCTTGTCGTGATCCACCAGCCCTGAGGAAGATCACGACAAGATGATCGAAACGTCGGCAAAACACACCCTTGAAAGCGGCGTCACCCGGACAGCCAAGATCTTTTTCGCAACCCAGGGTTGTCCAACTGGCGGCGGTGACAATTATTGTAGCCCACGACAGGTTATTGATTTAAAGTAAAAGTCCCTTGCATCCATGTCGGCCGAGGATATTATGAACTTAGCGCACTCGCTCTGCTAGGGTCAACACATTCTTGATGTAAAAGTAGTAGATTGTTTAGATTTAAATATTTTTCTAGTAAATTCAGAAATTCATAATCATCCCAATGTGTTTCGCTGCATTGTGCATGGTATGGCCTGATATCATGCATAGTTCCACTCCCCCTCCGTTTCAAAGCAGTCGAGCAAGCTGACGAGATCAAGACTTCAGCAAAGTCAGGTGTGGCTCGCCCAAGTAATGAATATATGGCCTGCATCCATATTAAAGGTGTTAGTTGTGATCCTTGAGGCCATGCAAGTTGGACACCCCTGATCTAACCGTATACTCCGATTTCTCGCGTAGTGGAGCCTCAAGGCCACCATCTGAACGAAGAGGGGCACTGTCATCCAATTGGAAGCTCGGTTACGAATTAAATTTTTGGTATTGAGCGACCGATTGAATAACCATGTCCCCCCGCCTTCCAGCTCGTGACCTTGAGGCGCCACTATAAAGCAAAGTGTAGGCTTCCGCTGCCAAGTCACGTGAAGGCTCTCGGCTTGTGGGTGACGCCTCCGACCCGCATATCGTGGACTGCAATGCGCACGGAGCAGGTCGAAATGTAGGCATCACTGCCCTCGATGCTGCCACGGGACAGCCGAGAGCCTACACACGTCGGTAAATTAGCCAAACGAATAAAGTGGGAATGGGAATTAGACAAGGACGACTTAACACAATACTTTCGAAATAATCAAGAATAGTTCTTTACGGAAATTGTTCAGTGTGTCTTTGGCGTACAAATGAAATGTTTCCAATCAAGGTGGCTGTAGGAAGTAAATCCCGAAGTTTATAAATGACAACTTTTGTACAAGTTGTTTATGTTGTTTTTTGATACGAGCTCATGATGAATTTCAAGAGAAATATGATGCAAATGACCCCTCAGCGTTTGTTTACTTTGTTGTACTCAGTGTTTTCTCTCCTTTGCGGGGCTAGTTCCGAAATATGGCTCCTTTTCCTACCGCAAATAAACACTTCTGGCCAATAAAAAGAGCAGAAGTACAAGTTTCCATCCATAGATGCTAACAATATTATTTTCTTCATTTCTTGTAGTGTGTTAGTAAATATTTTACGACTAATTGAAAATGTGCAATTATATCTCCTAACATTTTATCTGCTACAGTTAATATTAATTCAATGTCCGTTGATATATTAATAAATAAACGACTGGCGTTATTCATTCTCATTCTTAATCATGATAAATTTGTTAAAGGGCATAATAACAAAAATATGACGTAATACAGTGTATCTCAAAACATCGCGGACAGTTAAATATTGGTACTTCTCAAAATAAGGGTTTAGGGATCCTTGATTGCAGAATTTTGTTTCCCAAAATGCTTGTCTGTCTGCTTCTGTCTCGGTTTTAAAAATATATTTGCATGTTGCAGCTCTGGCAATACAGTTCAGCTACCTAGCTGCATTCTTCTGGTTGAGTATTCTGGCTTACGACATTTCTCAGGCATTATAAAAAATTCCTTTTTATTCAATATATAAATTTTCTAAAACTCAAATTATTTATAAAATGAACAATACGAACGAATTAATATTAATGAGCGTTACCAATGCACATAACATATTGCCTTTTTTCTCAAAATTTCAGAGAATACAGCAAACCTTGTCACTCCCAGAGCACCTCCCAGCGAACATTCCGCAGGTACGCCTTCATTGCGTGGGGAATCCCGTTTCTGGTCACGTGCACAACTTTTATTATCGTCAGATTCCAGAGAGCAGATCAACTTCCTAATGGAATTGTGCCTCCTAACATAGGAAACCTCGATTGTTGGTTTGGAGGTTTGTAAAACAACTATTTATTCAATCATGAGTTTACGTTCACTCCTTTTTCTTTCAACATCCTTATCAAATGAATGCAGTGAACCCCATCTAATGACTTCTATGGGCCTTGAAAGACCAGGGGGCGAATTCTAGCGGCCGACTGCGATCAGTAGTAATCGTTATCAATACTAAGTGAATGCCAACAAATGGGTCATGATCACGCGAGATCTTTCCTTCCACATCTTTGTTCTCTCTCCTTACACATACACACAAACACTTTTACGCACTACTCTACCGTATAGGTCGGGGAGAAGTTAGGAGGTTTGAACTAGAACCGGGAAGGGCCATTCCCCGCTGGGGCAGTTACCTAGAGGAGGAAGTCCGAAAGCCAACGTTTAGGTCGGTGTCGAATCTCACAATCTGCTTTGCACTTTTGGGACTAATGATCTAAGTAGTTGATGTGCCCGAAATCAATAATTTCTATCTCACTGACTCTATAAAGACGATATTGTTAAATTTATCTTTTTCAATTTAACGCTCTTCGATGATTCTCAAATGTCCATCTCTTGTGCTATTTACTCTCCTGAACCCATTCTCTTCGTTTAAACGGGTCGTTTCACCCGCGTAAAACCTTTGCTTAAGTCTTCTGAATATCATATTGACAAAATATATTAAGCATATAACGAACAACAGTTCAGCTGTAGTTCTTGATAGATGAAGCTACTAATTGCGGCTAGCCTTACGATTCTCAATGTTTTGCGATTTACGAAAAATTACTCACGCAAATATTACTTTTCTTTGCTTCTATTTATATTTCATATTATTTCATAACTTTAACAACGTTTCTCTGTTGAAAACAAATCCCACTGTTCATGAAGGTCGACTAAAGGCAATTTCTCCAGAAGAGAGTTTAAACTAAGGAAGTTATTTTTCGTGCTCAGTCTTGTATATCCAACCTACTTTTATTTCTACATTCACACATTTTTTGTTTACGTATTTTTATTCGAATTTAATTTGTATATGAAAAGATGAGCTTACGTGAGCTTGCAATGTTTTGAAGGTGTCTTTGAGGGAACAGCTTTTAGTACTTTAAATTATTCAACGTTCTTGTAAACAATTCACTCACTTTCGTTTCTAGAGTACTAAGATAATTAGAAAAAATATGTCCTAAATGATCGGATTTTATTGTGATCAGAGCATGCACTAACTTATATTTTAATTACTGTCAGTAAATTCTATTAATGTCATTATAAGCATTGCAATGCTCTCTCTCGCAATAAAACACATACACGGAACCTCTTGCTTCGATCGCAAATTCAGTTCAACTGCGGTTTAATATTGCATGAAATAATATGGGAGCGAGACTGACGTGTGGGGCCTTTAAGACCAGCCCAACTAAGAGTATTTTGTGTGAAGCCAATTTATTATCTTTAAAAAAACGTAGAAGAAACCTAATTATGGGATATACGATTAAAGTAGCAGCCAACAAATTGAATCCAATAAACAGAGTATTCGTATATGCATACAAACATTATAGAACATTAAATTATAAAAAGAAGCTCCCGAGGCCCTAAGCAATACGGGCAATTCAGATATTAGAGAAGATACAAAAGAAACTTCCACTCCTAAGGAATACGACCTTACCTGACTATGCTCCTTGGATAATACGAGACATCAACGTTATTGAATTGGCGAACATCCCTAACAAGCAGAATGCAAATCTTCGTGAAATCTGTGTCCAAATAAGAAATGAACTAGCAAAATATGATGATTACAACACAATTTATACTGATGGCTCAAAGAATCTAAACAACGTAGGTTGGCAGTAATAGCTTCATGTGAGGTGATCACAAAAAATTACCTGATGACTTTTCAGTGATGTCCATTGAATTATATGCCATAGTAGAGGCCCTTACATACATTACAAGGACCAATCAAAAGAGATTTATGATAATAACAGACTCTAAAAGTGCTGTATCTGCTATAATGAATCTATCTATTGATAATGTATTGGTCCAAGAGATAGTTGGAAAAATCAACCAACTAAGCAGTGGCAGACAGAAAAGGCTAAAGAGCAGCACGAAGCGTACTGTAACTGGTATAAGTGATATACCAGTAAGTTATCAAGAATATCTCAAGAGAGTCAACAACAAATTAGCTGATCTTGACACTAATGAATGGAACAACTTACAAGGGTGCAAATTAAGATCAGTTAGAAAGTTTGAAGATAATAATTCAACGGTCAGCATCTGCAGAAACGATCAGGTTGTCTTGACAAGATGCAGAAAAGGACACACAAAATTTTCTCACAGCCACTTACTGAACAGGACTGATGCTGATAACTGCAATTCATGCAAGATTTCTCTTTCATTAGAACATTTGTTTGCATGCCCTACAAAATTTTCCCAAGTTACTGTTTTATTTTGTACTGACTGTGTAATTATAAAAGTAGTCGCTAATAACCATTCTCCTAAAGACCTCAATAACAAAGAACAGTGCAATAAATTCATTAGCTTTATCAGAGAAATTGAAGTTTATAATAGTATTTAACCATAAATGTATAATTCTGAGTTACTGTTTTATTTTGTACTGACTGTGTAATTATAAAAGTAGTCGCTAATAACCATATGTAGTTGATGCGACTATAAATAAATCAAATCAATCAATCAATATTGCATGAAAAAATATTAAGTTTCCTTTTTCCAGAAAGCACATCAAACCACATCATGCTCGAAGCCAAAATACTCGACTAAAATGTTTAGAAACTCTTATTTACCCTGAAAAAATACAAAGACACATTTTACCGCAACATACATGCCCGTATTTGCAGAAAGGAGGAAGTAGGAATAGGAAATACGCAATTAGAGCTTTGAAACGATGTGTAGTTATGTTTCAAATATTTTAAAAAAGCGATTGATATGCGTAACATGATAAGCTTATACATATCCTAGAGAATATTAATTTGGACATAAAAGGGGGGAAACTACTCAATTCTTTTATTGATGATTTCGGGCGCGTCATCTGCTAAAGATATTAGTTCCGTAAAGGTTGTATATCCTTTTTTATCGAGAGAAAATGGCGATGATCCATGCTGGATGGTGAGATCCGGCGCCGATCTACCGTTGGCTAACGGGATTTCCTTAACCAGGTATCGCCAACCAGGGGTGCATCACCTCAGTCGGGACAAGCTCTAAGCTACCGACCGGTTTCCCAGTAAATACCTTAACAATTATAAAAAAGGGGAATTAGACCAGTAACAAATGGTTAAACAATGCAATGGGGTGTTAATGTAATTAATAGATACATTTAAATTTTATTTGTTACAGACAAACAGCAGATAAAATTGCAAAAAGGTTAAATGCAACGGGGCGATTAATATAGATAATAGATAGCAGTTCAAATTACAAATTATAAAATACAAATAACACATTATGAGATTGCAAAAGATACGGAAAAAGTGGGGGGAATAGCAATAACAATTAAAACCAATAGAAAATGATATTACAAAAGTGGAGAAATAGTAAGTTGAGCCGCTTTGCTTATCTCGCTGCTTTCGGCAAAAGTCGGACGACTGTGCCCAGAGGGAACATGACACGGGTTTTTATTGCTTTCTGATGCTCCTGCAAGGGGTCCGAGGAAGTCTATTTTTTGTCTTCTTGGAAATGTCTCAAGAGGTGGGAATGTCAATTTGTGATTATTAGGAGAATGTAAATTATTAGGAGAGGGGACAGAGGGAAATTAGTTTGTTCGTTGAGGAGAGCTTCAGATTTCTGCTTGGCTTGAAATATGTGAAAGATTTCTAAAGCGCTCCTGTTCCAAAATTTATTTTCTATTTCAAGAATTTTAAATGTGGATGAAAAGTGGGCCTGTGTTTATAAGATGAACATGCATGTAAATGTGTTTCTTTTTAAAAATTGTCTTGTGATAAGGGAAGGCTGACAAGTCTGTGAATCATGGCATGGAAAGTCATGTATTTGTGGGCAGATGGATGTTGGGATGTGTTGTGGATGAGTGTCTGTGTGTGTGAATTTTCTAAAATCATTGAAGACGTGTTTATTGTCTAATCTAGAGATAGGTAGGTCTAAGAAATTAATTGATTGATTTTCATTTTCTAGTTCCATAGTGAATTTTATGGATGGGTGTCTGGAGTTAAGAAACTCGACGAAGATGTTGAGTTATCTTGTTGTATCTGTCCATAGAGCTAAAATGTCATCGACGTAGCGGTACCAGTGCGTTACATTTTGAAGAAGAGGGTGTTGTGTCTCAAACAAGAGTGTTTCAAAATTGTCCATGAAAATGTCTGCAAGCAGTGGTGACAGTGATGAGCCCATCGGAAGAACAGAGTTTTGTTTGTAGAAGGAGTTATTAAACATAAAGTAGTTAGTGTCACTGCAGGGTGAGATCAAATTGTACAGATCTGTTCGTATTGGTACGGGACATATAGCTTTGTCAAGGATATTTTGTAAAATTAATTTACAGCCTTGAGTCGGCGTACCAGGGAATACGTTTGTTACATCAAAGGATATCAGTTTAGCATTGGTCGGTACGTCTATGTCTTGAAGTTTGTTCACAAGTTCCAAACTATTCTTGATGGTATGGACGGGTTTAAAATGTACGTGTTCATGAAAGAAGTTATTGGGTCTACGAGCGAGTTTGTGCGTGATAGTGTTGGTGTAGGACACAACAGGCCTAATTGGTATGTTTTCTTTGTGGATTTTAGGGAGGCCATACCGGCGAGGGGGGATTGGAGTGAATAAAATATCTGAATTTAGTGAGTAAGGTGGGGGAGTCCTTGAGTTTAGTTCTCAACCTAACAAGACGTTTGCTCGTGGGGTCCTTAGGAATTTTTTTGGTGTTATCATCATTCACAAATTCATTTATTTTGTCATTGTAATCTTGGGTGTTGAGTATGACGACCGTGTTCCCTTTGTCAGCTTTTGTAATTGTCAAGTTCTTTTTTGTGGATTTCTTGAGAAGCTGTTTGGCAATAGTAATTTCATGGTGTGTTTTTGCTATGGCAGGTTATGGTTTTGTCGCGGGAAAGAGCGCATCTTGGTATTCAACTTGTATTGAATTGATCAAGAGCTAATGCACCGAATAAATTGAACTTGCAAAAGTAATGAATTATAAATAAATGTATGTAAAACAAAGTTGATTTTAATGAGTAAGAAAGGAGCAAGACCACTTCAACTGTTCGTAAGTGATGAACCTACTGAACAGGTTTCAATGTTCAAACATTTTCGACAAATTGTGAGAATTGAAATTTGCAAGATTCACATTTAACAAAATGTTTATGTAGCAGAGACTTGCATTTTACTCTCAGATGGAGAATGGTAAAATGTTACGTGACAGCTGTTCTCTTATACGGCGTTGAATCGTGAACAATAAAAGCAACTTCTAATAAAGAATAGGAGATATTCGATATGTGGGTGATTGTGGGAGAATGTTGAGTATTCACTGGATTGATAAAGTACGTGATGCCTATATTAGAACGGAATGATATACGTCGAGTGATATTGAAACATTTTAAAATTAGAAAGACACTCTTATCTTGAATAGTTTTCTTTATACCGCAAATATGAACAATAATACAACAGATAATAAAATGTCAGACTAGACGGGAAGTTGTCAGGAAGAGGATGCCGTGGTTGATAAAATCCGCAAATGGTTTGTTATTTCGAGTGCCTCTAAGATGTTTCATCTGTGCAAGATAGTGCAAAGTTTGAGGAAGTGATCGCCAACCCTCACTAACGGAAAAGGCTCTTTCAGAAAAATAAGAGGATAGATGCTACTCTTAAATTTGACTCTGTTCCTTGGAAACTCTTAAAGATTATTCATTGGGCTTGTATCTGATGTCAATGAGGTCGCCGCGGATAGCCAGTGTGTGTAATGGCACTTACTGCGCTTCGGAAATCACTCAACTATTCAACAAGACCTTTCCTCCACTTACTTATGTAGTAACAGCACTCATCAAAAGGAGGCGCCAAATAGGTCGCACTTCGCGATCTGCCTAATGACCAGGGCAAAGCGGGAGTAGCCAATAGGGACAGAGTTCGTAAAGGCGTCATCACCCGACCAGCGAAGTGAGAGCGTGCGCAAAGTCGGGTACCGAGAGCTCAGTGTCTTCCTGACTTGAGGCATAGAAAGTGCGTGTGGTCCAATCTGTCAATATAGACTCAGTGTTCCTTGCGCAGTCAGGGGATCGTAAGAGTTAACGTTCTGAGATGTAACAGAATGTGAGCCTGAATCTGCGAGTTTTGAACCAACAGGCGGCGGCGATGCCTTAACGGTTAGCGTTAACGGTTAGTTAACGGTTAGCGTATCGGACTGCTATACCCAATTTTGCGGGTTCAAACCCGATCGAAGCCGTGGATTTTAAGGGCGAAAAATCCTTCGTACGCCTTCCTTCGGAGGAAGTAAAGCCGGCTGTCCATGTTAGTACATTTACTACTACATGTAAAAGATCCTCAAGCCTAAATGACGCCTCTGAGCTAAATTCAAATCGCCTGTTTCGTCGCCCAAGTAATACCTTCTTTCTCCCATGATTGGTGAAAGGAGTGTAACGAAATTTGCGTGGTCAGACGGAAGAGCAGGCCTCATGGCCTGAGTCTCGCCACGTAAAATAAGGCAAATTCAATTCAATTCAACTATTGACAATTGTTTCATTGAAGTAAGATACAACGAAACTACATAAAGTTCTTGAACGATATGAGTGTACATGATAAAAACTCTTGTTTCAACTATAAGTTCTGATTTATGCAACTCGAACACACGATAGTTTGTAAAAGAGTCGTGTTTAGTCCAAATCGGAAATGGTTAAAAAAGTTTATCCTAAGAATATTCTATTCGTAAAGGTTTTATTTTGTGTTCTATATTTTATAGAGATACTTGGCATCAGCTTCTTCCTTGTCTTTTTTTGCGCAGATAGTGCTGCCAAATGGATGTACTTCAACGGCCTGCTCGTTGTGCTGATGGTGATCAACACCGTGTTGTACATAATGACGACTGCCCGACTGTGTGGCTTCATACGCAACACTAAGGAGCTGACGCGCGGGGAGAGCTGCATGCACGGAACCAGCTCTCGTCTCGCCAACGACAAGCTCAGGTACACCACGCACGGAACCAGCTCTCGCCTCACCACTGACAAGGCTAGGTACACCGCAACTTCGCGCAACACACAGCACAGAATCTCTCCCCACCACCACAAGCTCAGGTTCATGAATGGACTATCCTTCTTGATTTTTGTGTTAAAACACAGCGGCATAATAATATGTCACTCAGGGCATCAACTGATGTCACTGCAGTGCCTCTGGCCGGGAGGTCCTAGGTTCCCACTCCCCACGGCGGCGGCAGGATTTTCGACACTAGCTTTTCAGCAAGGTCGAATTCAGTCGCTGTTTGGAAGAGAAATCTAGCAGACGACTGCTCTGATCGGTAGTTTTCCGTGATTTCTCTGATCAACACCAGGGAAATGCCGGAGCAATACGGACGGACGGACATTTAGCTTTCAATTGATTTTTTTGCATCAAGGAGCCACAAAACTGGAATTCTGTGTACACTCCGTGTTAGAGAATTTTACTATCTCGTATATATACGTAGTCATACGGAGTAATATACGTAGTATAGAGAATATTATGTAATAACGGTTGAGTTTTCAAGAAACTTTATTTGACATTACTTAAAGCACATGTACTCATTAATATTATAACATCAAGAAATTGCCTTTAATGTAAATATTACCGACGTGAGAGCCAAGTAAAAAAATCATATTTAAAATGTTTGAAAAAAAGAAGATATGCAATATGCGTTAGTTTTATACGGTTTGTTTGGCACTAACTCTATCAAAAATTTAAGAAAAAATTTTGGGCCGTTTTTGAGAAAATCTTGATTTTGTATTTTTTAAAATTGCTAATATTTCATGCACTATTGCACGAAAACTACTAAAATTTCCGAAACAATGTACGTGATCTTATTGAAAGAACTATTTATCCACAACAAATTTTGTTTGAAGGAAAAATCTGTCTTCAATTTTCTAGTTGTAAGAAGACGCCGAAAATAAGTCTAGCTCTTGCGATTTTCGAAAATTCTTAACGGTGAAAATCGGACCTATTCCACCTTTATAAATGTATTTTACTATATTCTTACAATA
This sequence comes from Teleogryllus oceanicus, assembly GCA_964035755.1. Classification (NCBI taxonomy): domain Eukaryota; kingdom Metazoa; phylum Arthropoda; class Insecta; order Orthoptera; family Gryllidae; genus Teleogryllus; species Teleogryllus oceanicus. The sequence continues at coordinate 125,544,565 of CAXIVR010000006.1, forward strand.
AATTTAAAGCAAAAAATTTGGAACATTTTTTGAGAAAATTTTGAAAATGTCCGGGGCTCTGTATGTAAAGTACCCCCAAATTTTAAAGAATTTCAAAGTTTCAACTAGAGCCAGATTGACAAGGGGTTTCTTCAAGTTGGAAGAGATCGTTTAGGCGCTAATAGTGTTCACAGAAGGATGGACGAACGGACCGGACAGACAGACAGACGACAGGCAGACAGACGAACGGACGGACGGACGTTTTGAAAAAAACAACACTTTTTCTGAATCAAGGGACTCCAATACCTGTATTTCCGTTGAAATCTCGAAATCGATTTCCGCAGCATTACATAACTTTCTCTATACTACATATATTACTTCGTATATACGTGTGTATACGAGAAAGTAACTAGAAGTGCTGCAGAATGGTACAGACTTTCTCGTACCAAATTTTTCAAATTTCCTTGGTGTAGTCTGGCTTTAAGATCGCGCTCCATTCTCTGGCCAGCTGCCATCTAGCGTCACCCAAAGTACATTTTTTGACAATTTCTAAACTTTTTGCTTTCCTAGTAGTACAACTGAATCATTATTTGAAACATATTAAAGAAGAGGAAAAACTCGTCCTAAATAGAAGTTTTCACTGAAAAATTCGTAGTCGTTTTTAAGAAAATGGCGATTAAGCATTACTGGAAATGCGAAATTTAAGCTGTTTTTCCCAGGAATCTATTGAGTTTTCGAAAAAAATTAATTGAAGTCATTTGAAGCTAGTCCATTCAGAAATGTAATAATGCATACAAATCAATGAAAATATCCATATTAACCGCGTGAGAGGTATTTCGGCATAGGGTTCGTTTAGCACTAACGTTACCAAAAATTTAAAGAATGAATTAGGATCCGTTTTTGAGAAAATCTTTTTTTGTAATTTTTTAAAATTGCAAATATTCCACCACTATTGCAGGAAAACTACTAAAATTTTCAAAAAATCAACATGACCTAATTAAAAGAATTATTTATGTACAACAAATTTCGTTTGAAGAAAAAAATCCACGTCTTCAATTCGGTAGTTTTAGGAAGACGCCGGAAAAAATTCAAACTTTTGCAATTTTCGAAAATTCAGAGTTAACCGTGATATTCTGACCTATGCCACCTTTATAAATGTATTTTGCTCTGATCCTACAACAAATTTAAAGAAAAAATTTGGAGCCGTTTTCGAGAAAAGTTTGAAAATCTCCGGGGGGCTTCATGTAAAGTACCCCCAAATTTTAAAGAATGTTTTTGAAAATTTCAGAGCTTTAACTAGAGCTAGATAGACATGGATTTCTTCAATTTTGAGAAGAGCGTACGAACTTTTTAGGCGCTAGGAGTGTTCACAGACGGACGGACGGACGGACGGACGGACGTTTTGCTTCCATTTAGTTTTTCGGCATCAAGGAGCCACAAAACAGGGATTGTGGCTACACCACATGTTAGAGGATTTTTTCTCTTAGTTTAGCAACTTGGTTTTATGCACTTTTTCGTCACCAGAGCCCAACAATGATTTTTTTCCGCCGAAAATCCGCCGTTTTGTGTGTGTGTGTGTGTGTATCATTACATAACTTTCTCTATTCTACGTAAATTACTCCGTATATACGTACGTATACGAGAAAGTAAAAAGTGTTTTTGGCGTAGGTTCTGGCTGCACTCGCGCCTGTTCCTGGTTATGGGGCTGCTGTGGGGCTTCGACGCCATCGCGCCTGCCTTGGAGGGCACTCCGCTCGAGGATGACTCCGACCACTTCTATTGGTTCGCTGTGGACGTGTTGAACCTGCTGCGCGGTTTCGTCCTCTTCTGCATCTACTGCTGCAAGCGCAAAGTGGTACGCAAGTTGCTTAAATTTTCCCCTTACAATACTGAATCTACGTGATAAATCCAACCCAAAAAATAGGGATTGTTTCTGCTTATTCGTTCAATTATGACAATGTACAAATCGGGGTCTTTACGTATGTTTACAAAGCTAATAAAATTGGAGGGCATCAACCTTGGTACTCCACCTTGGGAGTACATGACCTTGTTTGAGTACCCTCATGATCCTGAGGGTTATGCCGACGGTAGCGTAGTTACTGGTAGGGCCTCCCTTGCCGGACAGGTCGAAGGAGAGGGATCAGTCGAAGATGTACTACAAATGAGGACCACAACGGCAGTCCCGGCGAGGAAGACCTCCGCACAAAAAGCTGTAACCCATGTGCGGGGTAGAAAGGACAAATCAATATTTCTTCTTGATTGTCAATATATGTTTACAAATAAAAGTATCCAAAGTTTTTTATGACAAGGGAGTGTCTGTTCGTAACGGTTAGTTATGTGGTATCAACTGTGTGAAGTATTTCGTATTGTCTCCTTGAATGTTCTGCTGAGGTGGTAATTCAATGGGATAGCGTTCCCTCACTAAATTTAGCACCTGAAGATGTAAAAAAACGAGTTACGAAACGTTGTGAAATTACTGAATAAATGATTGTCATAAAAAAACTTTGGATACTATTATTTGTAGAAAGGACAAAGTCTCTAATGGCCAGAAAAGAGCAGAAGGAGCAGCTCCCCATGTAGGGTTAGTACGCATGGTGGTTTTTGATCAAACAATAAGCCCTGTCAGATCACAATCCCGCGAAAGGCTGGTAACCTTACCGGGAAAAATTCTTACTCGAAAGCTTCAAGCGAAACAACATAGCCACTATAGCACAACAAGCGACCACTTTAACAACTCTAGCAAGCATAAGGAAAAACGATTGGGAATAACGGATACACTATTTGTAGGTATATGTAATGTGAGAGGGCTAAATAATAAAGAGGGAGAATTGAAGAGAGAGCTAAAAGCAAGGAATGTAAATATTGCAGTTATTTCTGAAACCAAAAAGAAGGATAGAGAGACCAAAGATCTCTATGACTACACATTAATATACAGTGGAGTAGACACCAATAAAAGAGCGTGCAGTGGGGTTGCTTTATTAATGGATTCGAAATGGAAAAAGAAACTTTTACACTATACGTATTACAGTGACAGGATACATGAAACACAATTCCAAGTTCCAAGAGGACATCTAACTGTACTAGCAGTGTACTCACCAGAAGAAAGCAGAACAGAAGACACTGACGCATTTAACGAAACTCTTCCAAGGAGTTTAGATAAATGTAACAAAAATGATTATATAATAATTGCTGGAGACCTAAACGCCCGAATAGGAAAACAGATAATTCCAAATGTTGTTGGATGCTTTGGAGAAGAAACCATCAATAAAAATGGGCAAGAACTTTGGGAATTTGCCACTATTAACGACTTCAAAATAATGAATACCTTCTTTAGGAAAAAGGATATAAATAAATTTACCTGGAGCAATTGCACCACAAGATCGCTGATATATTATGTTACAGCGAACAGAAAATTAGCCCCCCAAATTAGAAATATTCATGTTTACAGAGGCAGTAGTATATCATCCGATCACTACTTAGTAATTTCAAAGATCTCAATTATAGCCCAATGGAAGAAAATTATGACAGAACAGCATAAAAACGGGGAATCTATGAACAGAGGTATTTACAAACCCTTAAGAGAAGAAAGCATACGAAATCTCTGTCAAACACGTCTGAAACAAATAAACGGACATACGCTTTTTTAGAAGAGACAAATTAATGGAGAACAGAAATACAGCAGCATATGAAGCTATTGGAAAAGGGAATAAACACAGAAAAAGAAAAGGCTTGAAAATCTGGAACGATGAGATAGCTGCAGCCATACGTGAAAAGAAAAATGCCTGTCAAGAATTACTTTACGGCTCTGGAATCTGGTTTACAAGATCATAATTGAAATGATTGAAGGTGTTGTCATTGTCAACAATACTATTTATTTCAATAATAGCAGCTTTTGATGTCAACTATAACTCGCCACTAAACCAATATTACAATATCATGAAACATTTAAAATCAGAGGAAAGGGACAAATCAGAACTAAATGTAATAAAGAAAGATGACTGGATAAAATATTATAAAGATCTTCTATATGACCCAACTGTAATCGATGAAGATAAGTCACAATACAACAACCCTTAGATAGACCCTTTGAGCAAACATGAAATGGAATATGCACTGTCAAGCATGAAAAATGAAAAGCTCCTGGGGTAGATGGTATCAATGCAGAACTCCTAAAATATGGAGGTGAAGAACTGAAGAACAGACTTCTTGAACTATTTAATAATTGTTGGAGAAAATATCAAATACCTGATGCAGGAAAGAAAGCAAAAGTCATCTCTCTTTTTAAAAGAGGAAATAGAAGCCAGCCACAGAATTACAGAGGAATAAGCTTGTTGATCAACGCTTATAAAGTGTACACAAAAATAATAAATAAACGGCTCACAACAATCTCAGATTCTCTGTTATTGGAAGAACAAAGTGGTTTCAGGCAAGGAAGATCATGTACAGACAATGTGTTTATCATAAGCCAAATAATAGAAAAGAGACGAGTGTTCAATTTAGAGACCTGCATAGCTTTTATAGATTATGAGAAAGCGTTTGATAGAGTTAATCCTGAAATACTCTGGCAAATTCTTCGAAAAGGAGACTATCTTTTCCCTTGACAGAAGTTATTAAATCCCTCTATCACAAAACAAGTATTTATTTATAAGTTAAGAACAAAATGTTAGAAGAGTTAGAAGTAAACAGAGGTGTAAGAGTATAGTTTGTCCCCCACTTTGTTTAATATTTATATTGACAACATTCTAAGGGAATGGAAAAGTTTAAATAAACCAAGTATTTGGATAAATCCAAATACACCTCTACAATCACTTCTGTATGCTGATGATCATATAATTACAAAAGAGAACGAAATAAGTCTGCAAAAGTCCTTGTACCAGCTAAATAGAATATGCAAACCATATTGTCTCTCAATATCTGTCCCTAAAACTAAAGTGATGGCATTCAGAGGCAAGTATCCTATCAGAACTAAAATAGTAATAGAATACAAAGTAATAGAGCAAGTAAAACATTTTAATTATTTGGGTTGTGATATCACATACGATTACAATGATGATATGAAAACAAAATTACAACGTTTCCAACATACTTACGGAACAATAAACAAATATCTTCTCAATAAGACTAGAAAAGAGGCACTGTTAACATTTTATAAAGTCATGGCAGTACCACAACTGCTTTACGGGTGTGAATCATGGACATTAAGAAAACAAGAGAAAATGAAGATACAAGCCTCTGAAATGAAATTCCTCCGGAGAGTAAAACGCTGCACCCTAATTGATAAAATAAAAAACGAAGATATAAGTCAGGAACTTAACATATTTTCCATCAATAGAAAAATAAATGAATACAGATCACGGTGGGTACAGAACTTAGGAAAAATGTCTCACGAAAGGACCCCCCGTCATGCCTTTCTGTACAGACCACGGGGAAGAAGGGACATTGGCCGTCCACGACAGAGATGGTGTAATGAAGCCGGAACAGGGAATTTCCCTAATCCGTGAAGTGAAGAAGAAGATAAAATTGGACATGAATCTCATTGTTTAGAAGGTATGAAAAATAAAAAAATATTTTAGAAAGTATGTATTAAATAATGATATATTAAATTTTAAAAATCGACCACACATTTTTCAGCAATACATGCATTCCCCTCGCACACACAATCATTTACAGCATATACTAAAATAAAATAAAAACAACGAAATCAATAGATGTGTTAATATACATGTAGACAATATTTTCCTTACATAAAATATATTTGAAAACAACAACATATACAATTGAAGATTTTAAAAAATGAATAGGGAACTTTCTGAAATACCTATTTTAGAAAGACAAATGCAGAAAATTTAAAAACAACGTCGTTCGACATGAATGACGAGGTCAAGTAATAGTTATATATCTGTTTTGTTTCCTTTATTTGGTTAACTAATTTATTTAATTTTTTATTTAGTCACTGCATGTTTTCTATTAGTTTTAAATAATTCATGTTTTAGTTGTGTTGGAATCGTTGTTCACAAGAATTTCTGTAAAAAAAGTTGTTTCTAAATTTTCTGTATTTTAACTCAAATATTGTAATGACACGTGATACATTTAGAAGGAAGGTGAAAATGTATATAGAAGGGTAGGTTAGATCTCTGTAAAATAACCACTGTGAAGGCGGTGGATGCTTGTCATGAATGTCACGGTGATTGTCAAGACAAGGCCAAAGAAAAAATCAACAACGGGAAGTAGCTCGAATGTCTTTGAGAGTAGATGTAAATGAGCATGAGTTAAATGGCTTTGTTAATGAAAGCATTGTACGGTACTTGAGCCAGGGTTACATGAAAGTTGTCTGGTTACTAGACGTTCATTTGCATACTTTTCAGTGAACCTGAAAATGAACGAAATTATTGTTTTGATGTAATGAAGACACGTGGAATTGGTATTGTAATGAAATAAACTGTATGTTGATTTCGTTTATAAAGTTATGCAATTAATCTGTGACGAATGTCACATGCATAATTAAGAGACAAATGTCAAATACCTTATTTCTTTATACAAAAGTTCATACCACATGTTCATTCGTAAAGATTGATTTTTTTACCCCCTACATGCCCAAGAAATTTGTAATGTTTCCTGAAACATTCTGTATAGCAACATAGTCGGATGCTCTGCCGAGGTGCCTGCAGTGTCTCTAACGTAGGGTTCGAGTCCCGACGGTGACAGAATTTTGTACACTGGCTTGATAGCTAGGTGGAATTCAGCCGCTGTCTGGACGAAAATTAAAGCAGGATTCAAGGTGATAGGACAAGGAAGAGGAAGGAAAAATCGCTCACGGTTCGTAAGCAGTTTGTTAGGGTACTGCTCCGGCAATCGCTTGATATTGATAGTAGAAACCCCAGAAAACTACCGATGAGCGCAGCCGGCCGCTAGAATTCTCCTGCAGTCTGCGTTTGACCTACCTGTCAAACTGGTGTCGAAAACCCGTCGCAACTCGAACCCAGGACTTTCCGGTCAGAGGCACGTCCTGATCTACATTTGCCGGTCAGATCAGTGGATGCCGGTCAGAGCAGCACTAATCAATCAACAAATCTGCCTAGGTGCACAAGCTCCGCGAGCGCGCGGCTTCAGGGGGGGGGGGGCGCCCTCGTCCGCCGGCCCCGCCCACAGAGCGCGCCTCTCCACGCAGAGCACCTGCGTCTCCTCCCGCTCCAGGAGCCCCACCGCCCACGCGCACTCCACCAGCCCGGCCATCACGCCCATCCCGGAGAAGTGCGAGGACCCGTTCGCGGAGCGCGCCTCCTGCGGCCAGGACGCGGACATCCATCTAGTGGAGCTGGAGACGGAGGGACACGAAGGCGAGAGGCATCAAGACGACGAAAGCCGGCGGTGGAGCTTCTGGTCCAGATTGCGCCTTTCTTCGAATGCGGTGCAGTCAAAATAACACGACTCGTAATCAAAGCATTCTCGCGCTCATGTACAGTTTCTGGTTGATAGGAGCGATTAATGAACATAATCCGTTCAAAGACAGCATTTGTGACTCAATAGTTCATTAAAAAAGTCTGTGCTATTGGATTTAGTTCCAGCCCCCTCCAAAAGGGTAAATTTCCTTACTAGGTTTATTTATCTATAATCACATACGAAAATGCACAGTGATGCGTTTTCACCAGTTATACTTACGTAGTAACTACTACGTAAATAGTAGTTTATTGCATAATTTTATAATACGTAGTTCACTAGTTATTGATGACAGTGTATTATAAACATTATTGTAATAACGCAGGGAAACATGCCGGGTTTTTTTAAGAAATATTGTTGTGTGTCCCTGATACCGAAAAAGTGGATTTTTCTCACTTCTATATACAGTAATTTTCTTTCTATCTAATAGGTGACGTAGTCAGAATCCACGTTTTGTGGATCTTTGATACTAAAATGTCCCTGAGGCTTCATATAAAGTACCCCCGAATTTTAAAGATTTTTCAAAATCGCAAAGCTTTGAATCGAGCCAGGTCTACCGGGAATATTCATTTTGGAAACAATCCTACGTATGGATTAGGCGCTAATGATGTTCACAGACGGACGTTTTGTCGTCAATCGATTTTTCGGTCTCCCACAAAACATGGATTCTGGCTACACCACTTGTTAGAGGATCTTTTTCTAAATTTAACAACTGGATTTATCCACTTTTTCGTTATCAGGGCCAGGCAATAAGAGGTTTTCTGCCGAAAATTCGCTGTTTTTTTTCTGCATCATTACATAACTTCCTCTTTACCGCGTAAAATGTGGCAAGAAAGTAATAACTCGGAAATGTGTTCGTTTTCAGATTTGTATCCTCACATAACACTCACTGTAAATACACCCTCATTTTATATTCGCTCTGTTTCGTTTGGAAAGATTTCTGTGGATATCTCTCGTTATTCTAAGTTTTTTATTATAGTAATATCAACAATGTTCTAAGAATGTCCGATTCTCGCAACACTTTACAATTTACAGTAGTGAGAGAAGCATAAGACAACTATTACTCCTTGCATCAGTGCGAACTTACATTTCTTAACATGGAAGTTGTGATAAACGTAGTAGTAAGTAATAAATAGCAAAAGTATTGAAATACTATTGTGTATGATAAAAATTATAGCTTTATGATAAAATTTATGCTTATGATTAAAATTGTAGCTATGTAAATTATAGCATTGTTTTATAAAGATATAGAATATGTGAAGAATGCTGAAACGAAATGTTACCAAGCGCTGAAAAAAGTAGTAATTGTATGTTTGACGGTCAATTCGTTACATTTTTGAAGGTTTTCTATCTGCTATAAAATGCGAAAACGATCTCAAAATGTGAAATCGCGTAAAAAGTGCGAAATGTCCGTGAATATGCATTATAATTGCTAAATTGCATTTTTCCCTTCGTGTTCGCTCTCTATCCAGGGATGCGACATCGACAACATGTCGATGTTTGAAAACATTAAATTGTCGTGGCCGTGTTCATTAATTTATAATTAAAATTTAACTGCGAAATAAAGAAAAAGATAATAAGAACAATAAAAACTGACCCTGAAAGCCTGAGCGCTATGGGTCACCTGAAGTGGTCTCCTTCCTCAGTCCGCTGTACGGGGAAGGTTAAGGGAGGAAGAGGATTTTATGCTTTTTACGCTTATATATGCCATTAAAATTCATAAATGGCGAAATATAAAGGTAGTTTTCCATGTTTCCGAAAATTTCCAAAGTGCTAAATTCTTCCTAGTTATATACCTTAAATGATATGACAACCAACATGTTGTTTAGTTGTGCTAAGGAATGATGCCGTTGTATATCACAACAGAAAATATTGAATTACTTTCGGTTCCGAAAATTTCCTAAATGTTTATTATTTATTAAGTAAAGATGTATTTATTAAGTAAAGACCTGCACAACAATAAGCATGAATAAATTTATTTCATGCAAGTAAGAAAGTTCAATTGTGGTCGCTTGCGTGTAGAAAAATGCAACTCTCCCAGAGTCCTTTCGATTTTTTTCTGTTATGTTTCGTGAAATACTTAGAGACGGCTGGTGTGTTTTACATTCAAGGTCATATTGTATAACATCGCTAAATACTGCTGATTTCTTGACATCCATAGAATATGTAACAACAAATTGTATGGATATTAAGAATAAAATATTACATCCATAGAACCAACGTTATAACAAACATTCAGAGGTAACATGTCTTGATCGTTTGTTTTTCTGACTAATTTTACGTAGTTTGCTCTTGTTAGCGAGTCAGTACATCCGCAGGAAATCGCATATCAGGGGGCAAATTTTCTCAATTGTTTCAACTAAAGAATTGCTTTATTTGTGTAATTGTTTTTTTAATACCTTTCCAAGTTTGAAGATTTCGAGATTCATTTTTCTCGGACCCTCCTGTGGTATTATAACCTATGATAAGCTTCTCAGGCATAGAGAAGGCTGACCTGACTTCCGGCCGACTTGATCGGAATCTCTGGTCCCAATCCACGAAGAGCTGAAAACTAATGTATCAAATAACCGTTTCATTGCTCTCAAGCATTATAAATTTTGAAATACTCTTGTAAAATGGGAAGTGCCTCCAGTAATTTTCTTTTGGAATGAACGTGTATCACTGTAAATTACATGTCCCCAATTGAAATCCTTATTTCCGCCGTAAATCCGTTTCCGTTTGTTTTGTAATTGTACTGATCAATATAGTCTTATGACGCATTCTGCCGAGCACTATGTTAAAATTGTGTATCTCTCACGTTAAACGATATCCGAAAACCATTGAATCCTATCTTGGACAAATAGACTGAAAGGAAATAATTTCCCTTCTTGAAGAAGTGTTTCATGGAGATACAAAAAAACTCTTCCTTTTTTAATTTTAAGTGATGTAGCTTAAGCATGTATTTATAAGTAACTACATAGTGACGACTTTATTCAAGTTGCATTTTTGTGTTCCAACTGTTCAAGTGATATTAGTTACTAATCAACTGAGGATTAATTTAATTTAAACTAGAGTAGTGTAAACTAGAGTAGAAGTGAGCTTGAAGTTAAAGCACAGGCATTTGTGCATATTTATGTCATACAATAAATTATTATACTGAAATTTGACCAATTTAACAGGCAAAGATTTTAATGTAATGTCTTTTCAGTTGAATCGTTATTTGGCAAGAAAAGAACATTCTCAAACTCGTTAAATTTCAATACATTAATTTTATTATTATTTGTAGTACAAATCTTTAATGTGAAATGGGGGCTTGAGATTCAGTTTGACATAAATCAAATTTATTAGTGTGTCCAGATTCCAGTTTTTATAGGTTAACAAACTGATCCTGACTCATTTATACGTAACTTCCCACAGCCTTTTTTTTTTTTAATATTTTCTTCCTGTTCGTCCGTTATGCCTTTCAGGGGTATGTACATTTTTATTTTTAATACATAACATTTGGACATACGACCTCTCAGTCATGCATCTTACTACATAATTGACAGGATTTCATACATTATACTTCTAATACATACATCTAAACAATTTTACATAAAATGCACAAGTTGTACTATACATTATTCATTCTTCAATCTAGATACTCCCTTTACATACATTCAGAAATCATCTTTGAATTTGGAATGGAAATTTACACATTTAAAATACATTATTACAGTGAATTTTAACGTTTCAAGGGGGTTTTAACATGTTCCTACAACTCATGTGAGCTTTGAATGAGCATTATCTACGCCCAAGTGTCAGGTTCTTGAGTTGTTTTATGTGGCTAAATGAAAAAAAAAGCGTTTTATTGGAAACGTTCAAACTAAAACCTGAAGCACTAATGGATCTGACGTATGCCATAACGAATCTCAGTTCTCATTATGTCCATGCACATAAATCTATGTAGTTAACAAATGTACAAATGATCTGAATAATCTGATCATAAATAATATATGATCAAAATAATATATCTGATAATAATAATCAGAATAATAATATATAATATAATAATATAATAGAAATCAGAATAATAATATATATGATCATAATAAATGATCAAAATGATCAAAATAATCACTTTTCCCATAGCACGTCATACGCAGTTTTTAACTGTTTTTGACGTAAAATAAATAAATAAATAAATAAATCTGTGTTCTGAAACTTGCCCCATGGGCAATGGTCTTGAGAAACTTGCATTTATATATTTAATTTAAGAATTAAAAATATTATAAAATTATTTCTTTTATTTTTAGATCTAGAAGAGATAAAAAAGTGTACAGGTAACATACCTTAATTCCAACACTGACATATAGATTTTGAAACATTATTTTAAACACAGTTCCCTTTGGATATACATTAACCTTATGAGTCATGGCTTCATTCCAACAAAACAGATTTTAAATTTACATTTTTTCGAGAAAAAATAAATTTCGTACGCTTCCATCCAATTGTTTTTAAAATGCTAAAGTGAGCACGGTCGTACAAGACCCAGGATAACATAATTGCTCGTAATTGTGATAAAATGTAACGCAAAGTGAAGAATTTCGTGCTTATAGACCCACAGACGTAAAAGACGAACTGTGATATTAGGAATATCCCAAACGTTTTTTTTTTCACTAAAAACTGTTCATCAATTTTTTGTACAGTACTTTCTCAGGTCCACAAAAGGGAGTAATACGAGAAAACATTGAGTGCACACAATATAGCAAAGTCAACAGTAAATGTCAACCGTATCAATTTCCGAATAGTCTGCAGGACGTTTGAAGTACAAGTCTGTACCTCCTACCTTTCGGAGTTTGTATTTTCAAGGTTTTATCCTTTAATGCCACCATACACAAATACATATGAAATTAACGTTTGCATTTCCTGAAGAATATTATATTTCATGATTCACGGAAATGTCATTCTGCACTGCGCGGTTTATGAAGACTCTTGGAGAAAGTTGTGAGCAGCAAAACATACGCAGCCTCAGGCTCTGTTCTCAGTGCCATCGGCATAAACACGACCAATGCCATCGTGATAGCTGAACAAAGTTTCCCAATCATGCCTTGCCAATCGGCACGAGTGTTGGAGTTAACAATGTTGAAGTGTACATTAAAATGACTTAACGCTCAGATCACAGCGATTTACCAACTACTTGCTTAAAAATGTTAATTACTTCAATTATTATCTATTTCAAAAATATAGTATGTGGGTTTCCTTTTGCATGCGATCTAGGATCTTCAAGAATTTTAATATGGGTATGGATATTTTAACACGCTCACCTGTAGTATTTAGTCCTAAGGACAGTCTAACGCAAACTGGGAATCTGCGATTTCTGCGTGATTACCTTTATATTCTACCCATAAATCAAAGCAGAACACAGAGTACAATCTAATAAGTTAAAATGATTTTATCTAGAGCATCAAATCGACATTGTTCATGTAATGCGGCAAGAGTCAGGTTTGACCTTGTAACTCAAATGTTGTACTGCAAAGTAGGCTCGAAAGAGAATTTATTTCAACATTTCCATTTCTGGAAATGTTGAAATGCTGAGGTTTCTGTTTTGTTTTTCTTTGGAAAGAGGCAAGATGTGCTTCACATTTAGTATTACGTGTGTCGACATATTATTATTTAGCCAATTACATCCCATTAAGGGTAAAGCTTGACAAGACAAAAGAGATCCATTTTCTGCTAAGCAATGGTTAAGTCGGTAAATTGATGTTATTGTCACAATTCATAATTGTTGTAATTAATTGTAGTAATTCATAATTAATTGTTCCAACAGTATAAATGGTTAGGTTGTTTAATTTACGTAATTCACACAATTTAGAATACAATTCTACAACACACAACTTAACATAATTCATAACTAATCTTGGTAGTTCAGAATTAGGTCGTAATAGTTCCGAGTAATTGGTCCAAATTAAACTGTAATATTTTATTTTTCTTCGTTAGTCCAACTGGTTCTGTGTGGTCACGCGATTCCCAACTCGTTCTAGTTTATCTTGTAGTCTTTTAGTCTTCGGGTGGTTAATTCAGATGTTTCTATTTTGTGCTAATTGTGCGACAATAAAACATTCCCTTGCACCGCAGCCAAGCCGCGCACATTGTCCAGATGCTTCAGCGCGGTGGGCGACTGTGCGCCGCGAGAAACGAGTCCGGTGGCCTTCTCTCTGGCGGCAGCGCGCGGCGACGGGCGCTCGCCAGCGGGGAAAGGGGAGGGGGCAGGGGACGGCGTGGCGGAGCGACGACTGGAGAGAGCCGTGGCGCACGGCCGGGGAATCCCGTACCGGATCGCCAACGTGCCCCTCCCCCTCGCCCCGTTCAAGGGCGATGCGTGGCGATGCGGTGCGGAACGGGGCGAGGAAGGGACGTGCGGTGAGGGACAGGACGAGGCGGGGCGGGGCGTGCGGGAGGCGCGACGGGCAGGGTTGGGACAGAGCGTGCTGTGAGGACGGGGATGCCCCGCTGCCTGTTGCCCGCGAGCATCAGCGCGTCGCCCTTGCGCCTGTTGACGAGCCGTCGCTGCGCGTCGCGTGCGCGTGCGGCAGGCCCTCGCCTGGCGGGTCAACGCACGCTCCAGCGAGCGGCGGCTTGTCAGTAAACTCGAATGACGTGTCTGAGGCCCTGGTCCAGTAGTGGAACTGCTAACATACTAGGACAACTTTGTACTGAAACGACTTTGGAGTGGAACTGCAAACATACTTTGTACTGAAAGAGACAACATAAAATTAAAAATATACATAAATAATATAATTCAAAATTTATATGTGTAGTGTTGTGAAGCTCATCTAGGCAGCGCCGACTTAAGATCTTAACACTTAAGGGGCCCTAAGCATGACCAAAGTATAGCACCCCAATAATATTGAAATGTTGAACATTATTTTCTAAATTATTGTAAAAACAAACTTAAATCTTTACCATTTATTTAAAATTTAGAAATATACAATTATGTTAAAAATATTGAGGGTCCAATTCGGCGGGGGTCTCAGGCACGTTCTTAATTCTGCTTATGAAGTAGTAATTCACCCCTGCGTCTAGGTCTGTGAAACTCATCTCAATGAGATTTTTCCTAAGAGTTGATTACATGGTACATTACTTTACTTTAGATGTTAAATAAAAAAAATAAAGTTCCTTTAACATGAAGGACTGAAAGTGTTGCTGCTCAATATTTCTGAGGGACAGGACAAACAAAATATTCAAAGAGGCCAAAATCAAGTTTTACCTAAAAGGTAAGAAAATCTCAAAAATGACGAAGGGAGTGAAAAAAGTAAACTTATTTCAAAGGTTTATTCTCTCGAAACTTGAAGCACCTTTCTTGAAGGTAGTCTCATTTTATTCAACCTTTTTATGAAAATGACACCGGAGACGATGCTATAAGTTGTTTCTTGAATTCGCTTTCTACACAGTCAACTTATTTACTTACTTTTTAATTGTTTTTATTTTTGTGAACGTGTAACTGTCTTCGTTAAAACTGCTTCCTAATGAAGAGAAAGGAAAACTACTAATATGTACTAATGTACTTACATTAACAACTTCTGTTAAAACTACAACAGACTCAATAGAAATGTATTTGTTTTCAAAATTAAAATAGGTTATCTCGTATCTTCCATGATGAGATTTCGTTTATGAAAAAGAGCTACAATGTAATTCTTATATTTAATGTTGTATGCAAGGGGAGTTTATATTGACCCATATTTATTTAATCGTAGGCTCTGATCAATATAATTTTAATCTGAATTTTAAATAGTGCCTATTACGAACGAAGTCGTTCAACTTCAATGTCGCTGCTGAGGAAACTATTTGTTGATCTAAAACTCAATAACGTCAGTCAGTACATACGATATGGACCCAGTTCTTGGAATAGAAAGTAAGCATTACTGCTGCACAGGCAATTGATGTAATAAAATTACTCCACTCTCAACAGCTATCGACAGCAGACTTGTAGGCTTCCCGAAGAACGAGGACTAGAGGCCAACGAAATACCGGGAAACATAATTTTGGCAAGTGACTTTTAGCAAGAAATAAAAAACCTAAACATGTGTCAACGCCTGCAAAAGGAAAAAAACACCCACTTCAAATACAGAGAGCTACTAAATCATGCAGACAAAATTGAATTTTGAATTGATTTAGAGTTTGCGAAAAAAAATTAAAGATTTCGTTAATTTTTAACCTGAAGAACATTCTCTATTATGAACCAAGGTTCATAATTCCTGGTTCATAATTTGCTAGAGCAATTGCTCCTTTAACACATCCTTGAAATTTCAGTCATTTAAGATAAAGTGTCCATGTGGTCGTTTTGTTACGAACGAATAACACTGTTTTGGATGGAAGAGAGCGTTATCCTATGAACAAAAATGTGAAGTTGAGTGAACGTGACATCTCAGTGGAAGTGAGTGCAGTTACACGCCTAGCGACCTCTCATAATTTGTGCGAAGGGAAAGAAACAAATCTCAGAAAGCATAAATTTAGATTCCCAGCAGATTTTATTATTTTATTTTTTAACCAAACTATAAAAGTGCAGAAGAGGAGCTTCTGACGCACTGTAATGCAGTTGATGACGTAGAATACTAACCGGTTTTATCGTCACGTCACAGATGTTACGCACAAGAGCGTTTTGCTTTCCACCTTTTAATATTACGTAAGTAATGTCATCGTTTTATACGGTGCTGCTAAAAATATAAACCGCTTACTAATTCATTTTGAAAGCTGTATTGCATTTAACTGTGAAGGAATGTTATGTTTACGCGAAGTGATTTGACTTATATTTTACTCATTGATTAATGTTACTTTGATGTGACTTTGAGTTCCTTTCTTGGAGTGAAGCAGAGATTCAAAATCGTAATTATGTTGTTTATTAATTACACGCCACATCTTGAAAAATATAGTAGAGATACATTTTTACCTGCAATATGAACCTATTACGATATTGTCTTCACAGAAAAGCGACAATTAAGTATAGACTCTTGCATTCCATTGAAATTATTAGCAACAGATCGTTTTTTAATATTCCAAAATAAAATACGAGTAGTTTAGGGAATATTAATAATTATTGTTATATGTTTCTTCGTTAACCTACACATGTTAATATTTGTCATTAAGTAAAAAAAAGCACCAAAGTGTTCGTGACAAATATTTTAAAAAGCCCTGCCCTGACGCAACGTGAACCCGATTATGTCTTCAATCTCTCTTGGTTTGTGGAGGAAACTACTTATTTTTCCTCCAAACACATCGTACAGCTGAACTGTTTCGACGTAACATACAAGAGCAGGTGAGCATTTCACTTTTGCGCGCAGTGTCTCCCAACAGTTAATAAACACAGCGCGTGACGTAAACCAAGGAACGCGTACTACATTCGAGCTCTCGTCCCTCGTCTGACGTCACACATCTCGACGAGCGCCGTACGCACGGCGACGTACGCACGCCATTGATCAGGCACTGGAGTCTCTAAAACGTGTTCGCAGTGGGGCGGAGAGGACGCGCCGAGCCGCACCTCGCTGTCGAGGCCAAACATGCCCCCAAGCGGAGGCGGAGGCGACAGCGACACCGGGCAGCGGCGGCGGCGGGGGCAACCACTTCCGCCGCCGCTCCCGTCGTCGCGATGTCGTCGCTTCCTGCCCAATCCGGCAGTCGGAGAGGAGCAGTCGCCCGGGCTACCTCGCCGCCGCCGCCGCCGCCTTCACCTGCTCCCCCACTGCCCCTCCTGCCCGCCGGCAGACCGCTCGCGTGCCTGAAGAAAGGAAAACCCGCCTCGCTCCGCGCACCTCCCGCCCGGCCCCCCGCGTCGGCGCGCGCGCCCCGCCGCCGCCGCCGCCGTCGACCGGGGGCTGCTCGCGGCCAACAAGTGCTGCCCCCTGGGCGAGGAGCTCTTCCGAGAGTCCACGTCCGGTCTGACGTGCGTGCCCGAGGAGGGCGCTGCGCCCGCCAACGCCTCCAGGACGGTGGAGGAGCCGCTGGCCGCGCTGCTGGAGCGCCTCCACGGGGAATCCCCGCCGTGGATGCTGGACAACTTCACGCTGGTAGGGGCGCCTTCCGGTTAGACTGTCTACAATCTCTTGTACCTTTATTTTCTTTTTGTCAACAGTTTAGGAGTATTTTTTTGTGGATAAATGAATGTACATTGTACTCGTATGTCGGATTGTAGTGAATACACTATAGTAAATTTCCTTCTAGATTCCATCGCTTTTAGTTATCATGTTTCATTTCATCTTACAATCTGACATCTTTTTAATCCAGTTTTGCCAACGATTTAGAGGTTTCGGCAATATATTCTGCAAGTGCTGTTTTTATATTTATCTTTGCTTATTGTCATTATTGTTTTGAATAATTTTTACAGAATTAAATTTACAAAGTATTTTCAAGGCAACGAAACAATAATTGATGCTATTGAAAACTTAATTTATTGTAACATTTTTAAATTTTACTGCGTTTCGTTGATGACATAAAGGCTTAATTTTATTTTTATGCACTAACTTCTACAGAATAGATGCACTATTCTTCGAACCATTGTGACAATGCTTCCACAATGTTAGAATGAAATTTCCTATAACGGTTATTATTTGATCGTCATGAAAATACATTGGAAATCTGATGCTGTAGTAAATTATCTTCAGGTAATATTATTCGACATTTCTTAATTTTGCTTGTTAGGGAACTCTTCGCTTTAAAAAGCGTTTTTATAAGTATTTCTTTACATATATTGTTTTTGCTTCATCAAAGAATCGTATGACTGGTGCATTTTTCTGGATACTAGTAGTTGTTGACTATAAAGAAGAAATGACATGATTTTTCACGTATAAACGTCTCTCAGCCGACATTGAAACTTATAAAGATTGGTTGTAATAGAATCCCGACGAGTAATAATTCATCAAAGTAATTTTCGTATTATTATGATTTTCGTAAACCTGTTTATTAGCTTTCAGTACACTTGTACAATTATCCCGAAATGTTTGCTTATACTATATATTGTTCATTTAGACTACATTAATGTACGAAAGTCCTTAGGGTTGTATAGGTAATAACAAGTGGGTCTTCTCTGAAAAATGTTGAACACTTGTCTAACAGTTGTGCAAGTGACGCGAACATAATTCCATTCCTTTTGGCAGCGTATCAGAGAGTTCTCATATTTTCCAAACTCAAATGTTTTCTTGAAGAATACCACTAATATGCAGAGCACGGTCAATGGTTCATCTGCAAGTAAGACTGAGAAAAAAAAGCCCTACAGATTAAAAATTTGAAGTTCTACGGCATAATATTGATGAGAATTTATTGCATTAGTGTTTGTAGTAACGAAGTCGTAACTGAAGGTTCAAGGTTCGAACCACAATAATAATGGAGCTCACACGATCCATCCTTCTTCGTCCTCTTCTCGCCTGCATTCGCAGGGCTTCGTGGCTGATTCCTCATCTGTCCCGTCAGTTTGAAAGAACGCGGCAGAACTGAGAGCAAGTGAATATCAGGACGCAGCCTGACGAGATATGAGATGAGAATCTACAGAGAGATAAGAATCGTTTTTTTTTTTTTTTTTTAAATTTATTTTTATCCGATCGACCATATGGCCTTACAGAAGTAGAACATTATTTATTAATTAACATTATGAAACTTCCTAAAGTTTTTCGAGTGTTCTTACTCGGCAAGTAATATATAATATTGTAATTTGATTTTATTTTTATTAGCTGTGGAAAGATTTTGAGTAAGGATTGGTATAGGTATAAAGGTTTGAAAGATTTTGTTGATTTTGTTTTTAAGGCGGTTTGAAAATGTCTTTAGGAAATCTAGATTTGATTCGGTTTGGGAGTTTGCTTGTTGTCCTAGTTGAAAATGGGCTGTACTTGGACAAGATGGTAAGAGAGTGAAAAATTGTGAGAATAAGTTGATCAGATGATCAGTGCAATTGATGGTATTTGGAGTTCATAATGAATTTGTTTATTGGGTATAAACCATGATGCGTTAATGAGTCTCTGAGAAATTTGTTTTGGAAAGTTTGTAAAGCGTTTATATTACTGGTGCAACGTTTATCCAGGCTGGACAGGCATATGTCAAGGTGGGTCTGATAATACTTTTGTAGAGGAGCAATTTAGTTTCAACTTTTAAAGTGGATGAGGAATTAATAAGTGGATATAGTTTGACTGCTTTTGCTGTTGCTTTTTAATACTGCTTAATGTGTTGCTCCATGTTAAACGTCTATCTATTAGTACTCCCAGATATTTTGTGGGTGTGGAATTGTTTAACAGGGAGTTGTGAATTATTTATTTTTAAAGGTGGAGGGTTTTGGGTCTGGAGGTGAAAATCTTTGTTTGTGTTTTTGTGGATTTATCTTGAGTCGCCATTTATGGAACCAGGTGGTGAGAGTGTGAAGGTGGGATTGAATATGGTCATATGCTAATAGAATGTTTTGATGAGATGAGAATAATGCTGTATCATCTGCATATAAGTTATGTTAGAATCTGATGATGTGGATGATCTGCTGTATAGATATTGAAAGAATGGGCAAGTACAGATCTGAGGACACCTGCAAGAATGCTGTGTGTTTTGGGAAAGAATGTGGTTTACTTTGACCTGAAAAGTTCTATTTGTAAGATAACTGTAATAATTTTTGAAGATAATCAGGAGTACCTAGTTGGTGAATTTAAAAAGTAAACCTTGATGCCAAATGCTGTCAAATGCTTTAGTTATGTCTAAAAAGACTGCTATTGTGTGCTCTTTGAATGGAAACTATTTGCATATGTTCGACTAGACGTAATGAGGGTGATTTGTTGAATGATTTGGTTTGAAACCAAATTGTGTTTTTGGTATGGTGTCATTTGAGTTTAAGAAATGAACTAGGCGACTGAGAATTAATTTTTCAAAAATTTTAGCTATTGTTGGAGCAGACTAATAGGCCTGTAATTTGAGGGTCATTAGGATTAGTTTTGGTTTATTGATTGTAATATAATAGCGTGTTTCCAAGTTTGAGGACAGCCAATTCGGAGTGCAGCATTGAAGGTGGCTGTTATGGCTGCAATGCAGCTGAAGGGAAGTTGTTTAAGTGTTTGGTTTGTAATGTTGTCGTGTCCGGTGATTTTTGTTTTTCAGCTGTTTGATGATTTTGGGTTTCTACTGGGGAGATGAAATGAATAGGTGTGGAACTGTGCGTGTGATTGTTTCATAAATTCTGTTATTTCTGTATTAAATTGCTGTTAATTATTGAATTCGGTTTGAATGTTTCAGAGAGGTGTTTTGCTATTATTTCGGCTTTTGATGTTCTGGATAAATTAATACATTGTTTGAAATAAGAGGAGGAACATTGCTTTTCTCTTTAGTGAAGTATTTAATAGTTTGCCATTGCTGTCGAGAGTTTGGGTGGAGTTGTTGAAGATGCTGCGGGAATTTGACATGTTTGTGATTGGTAATCATGATTTTAATTTCTTTGGTAAGTTTGTTTAGTTTTTTTTTGTCGTGTCGTTTCGGTTTAAAATCCATTTGCGTCTAATGGCCCGTTTGGTTTTAATGTGATTTATGATATAATATGGAAGTGCATCAGCATTTGGTTTATTAGTTGTAATGTGAGGAGTAGTTGATTCGGGTGAGCTTTTGTGATTGTTTGAATGATATTCATGATTGAGTTGTTGAGATCATCATTATTTTGTATACGAGTTGGAAAGATTATTTTGAGCTAATTAACATTTTAAAATAGTTCCAATTGGTATAACCTTTTATTTTGAGTGTTTTGATGGTGAATAGTGTCATTTGATATGTCAATGGTAATTTTAATAGGTAGGTGATCTGAGTCTAATTCTGGTATTACTATTTGTTGAATTGTTTGGTAGAAATTTTTAGTTATAACTAAATCGAGTATATCAGGGAATTTGTATTGTTAGAAAAGAACGTAGGGAACTTGGAGCATGAATATATATATTGTTGGTAAGACTGTATTTGAGTAGTCTTTTGCCATGGTAATTCGTTGAGTTACATCCCCAGGCTTGATTTTTGCAGTTGAGATCACCAAAATTAAAGTTGAAGTGTTTGTAGAAAATATTTCATTTAGTTCATTAGTAGGAAATTTTTGGTTTGGTGGTCTGTAGGCGCAATGATATTTATTGGTCCGTTATTGGTATAAATTTGGATTGCTACAGTTTCAGGTTATTAGTTGTAGGTGAATGAATTTGTGAGTGTTTTAGTTTACTATTAATAGCTATTGCTGTCCCTCCAGAGGCAATTAGTCTGGACCTGTCACTTCTATATATTTTGTAGCCGTATAACTTAGCTTTTCTTTGGAATAAGATGGGTTTCACTGATGCAGGCAACGTGAATGTTATGATGGTGTAAGAAGGTGAAAGAGAGTATCCTGTTTTTAATACCGTTAGCATTGAAGTTAAGAATAGTTAAACTCTTTGGATTATCCATTTTGGATTGTTGGATTGGTATGATATTGCTACATAGGCAGGGGATATAAGTTAGAAGTAAATATTGAGGTTCTTAAATTTATTGATTTTATCCTTTCATGAAGGATTGTAGAACACGCAGAAAATTTTAGGAAGTTTTGTAATTTTTCCAAATATAGAACATAAATTCTTCACTGTTATCATAGATCTATATTTAAGATAAGTGAACTTGTTGGAAAAAGAGGAAACTGTGTTGGAGTGATTAGAAGTATGTTTATTGCGGTTGTATTATCCATGTTGATTGATTGACGACAAAAGATTTTGAATTTGGGGCATTAGCGTTGACAGAACTTGGGTAACTACTTTTGTAATAATGTTAGTTAGTAAATTTTCTAGGTTACTTGTGTGGTTATTCCATTGATTAGTTGAGGCGTTAATTGGGGTGTAATTTGCAATATTTGGTCTAGTGGGAAGTGGAGGAAAATGTTGACTAAAGTTTGTGTGTTAAAATCAGCATTGGTGGAACCGAGTGATTAAATGTATTCATTTTAGGAGGTAGTTTATTATTTGTGTTTCGAGAGTTGTAATTTACGGTTTTGTTCAAGTTTTGGCATAATTTTTGTATGTAGGACATCCTTTATAATTAGCTGTGTGGTTCTGAAAACAATTAACACATTTGGGAGTTGCTTCATTTTGGGTAGTTTACATTCTGAGTAATGATGATTACCTATGCATCTGACGCATCTTGGGCTGAGCCGCAGTTAGCTTGTGAGTGGCCATAACGCTGACATTTTTTCACTTTGTATTGGACCCTTGTGTATTAGTTCTAATATATACTTTAATTCTAAAAAAATATAGCTCACTAAGATTTAATATTTTTCTGGATTCTTCATTGTCAATAAGATCTACTGCCACTGTTTGCATAGGTGTTTTATCTTTGTTGTAAAGTCTGGTGCACTTTAATACTGAAAAGTTTTTAGATTTGAGTTCGTTTATAATATCTTCGTCTTTGAAGTACGTGGGAACATCCTTGAGAACAACTGCAAATTTTTGACTGTAGGGTCCCTATAGGAGTGGAATTGTACATTGTTTTGATCACAGAAATGTCTGAAATCACGAAAGTCTTTAATTTCTTGGAAAAATATTTTAATATTGTTATTTTCAGTTTTGTGTGAAAGTTTCCTGAGGTAACACTTTTAATGTCATTGATAAGGCAGTTATAGTTTTCAACTCCGTGGATTATTATTGGTGGGATTTTATTTTTGTTGCTAGATTTTCATTTAGTTGAATATTTTATTAACTGGTTCATTTGTTTGAAGTAGTTCATATCTGTTACTCACTGGTACGGCATAACCTACGTGTTCACTATCATGGTGCCTTTTAAGTCTTTTACGCTCTTCTGATTCAGTAGATTGTAAGTACTTACATCTTTTGTGGAGTTGGAGTTAGTTAATTTCATTAATGTTTGTTTTGAGTTGCACTTGCAGGTTGTTGATGTTGCGGAGCTGCGTTGGTTGGTAATGCGCTGGTAATGGCGTATATACATTTGTGGCTGTTGAGGTTGTTGCTGCTGTAGTAGTAATTGTTGTTGTAGTTGCTGGTGGTGGATGAGTTCTTCCACATCCATATCGCGAGGATTGCTTCATTCATAGCTTGAGATACCAGAGAGCCGGTTTCGCTAAACTTACTTCGTGGCACTATATTTTCCATCACGAGATCACTTTCACAAAGTTGACACTGGTTTCACTATACACTCCGGAAACGTTCACTTTTCAGTTAAATTGGCGTTTCATGCTGCAATGCAGCATTTTTGGCCGTGGGCCGCCCAGAACTGGTGCGGTTAATCACTGCGCGCGTTCTGGTTACAACTGATAAGCTGATACTATAACTCAGACTGTGACTACTGAACGCGAAAGGTTAGCGTGCGGAGCGCTCGGAGAGGTGTTGCCTCGACGAGAGCTGGGCTCGAACTCAGAGATAAGAATCGCCCCATTAACAGATACCCAGTTATTCGGTGTTATCGATATTGAAATTCATTAAAGACCTGCAGACTATTGGGCAACTTGAGCCCCATTAACAGATTGACTGGTATTTCTTATCAGTTAATAGTTCGAAACTGTTATGCGAAATCACAGTTACGTCGTTTATCCTGTTATTCGGTGTTATCGATATTGAAATTCATTAAAGACCTGCAGACTATTGGGCAACTTGAACTATAAGCTTTCACAGCAACCATTTGTACGATAACAGTTTCACTGAATTGAATCAGTCATGATTAGCAAATGTTCAAATTTATATATTTATTCATTAATAAATAATTCGTCAGCACTATAACTAAAATACTACGTAACGTACGTCCGTACGTACTATACAACGTAAAACACTGTATATCACAATATTTTTATTATTTTATACAATAAAGAGTTTGTCCTATAAATATAATTCGTCCAATATGTTTGTTGTTGCTTCTGTCTCATTGCTACTTATGTGAAATCCACTAATATTTCCCTAAAATAAAAGCAGTTGTTACGGTCAAATAACTCGCATTACTTTTTAGATGTTCAACATTCATTACCAATTTAGCTGTAGGTAAGAAAAACACACAGTTTCTCCTTGTGATTATTTTTTGGCTCTCTTCACTTCCCTATACACAAGTTGCCTCCTCGAAAGGATATTTGCAATCTGAATCATAAACGGGAATAA
Organism: Teleogryllus oceanicus; assembly: GCA_964035755.1. Lineage (NCBI taxonomy): Eukaryota > Metazoa > Arthropoda > Insecta > Orthoptera > Gryllidae > Teleogryllus > Teleogryllus oceanicus. Next base: position 125,569,050 of record CAXIVR010000006.1, read on the forward strand.
CTCCCATTTAAGTATTATTCTGTACTCATTTGCTATTCATATTATATCAAATTATTCTTGCTCGACAGTTTATTCAGTCTCTTGGTCTCTTTCATATCAGCTTCTTCTCTTTCGAAATATGTTTGGGAAAGTAGTGCAATAAAGCGCGGTACGATAGCTGCACAAGCTTTAAGGTGCTACCAACGTTTTTGGTTGTTTGTTGTTGCCACAACTGGTTAACTCTTAGCAGTCAGCCGTGTTAGGTTGCTGATCTTGGGCGTGCTATCTTGCAACTGTTGTTAACTGTTATTACAAGTTAACCGTTATTCCGATAACTGTTATTGAAGAAAAGCTGATAAGTCCATCTCTTAGTGATAACATGCCGGCGTCGCTGGCCGAATTGCTTAACTTCCCTCCGAAAAGTCAGAGAGGTTAAGTAACTCGAGACACCGCGGGTTCCGAGATGGGTGACCATCTGGGAACTCCGAGGATATAACAGCGCCGAACCCTTGGCCGAAGTGATAAAAGGCCATGACGGATTACGACTGACGATGACTCCTCTCTGCGATTCTCCTCCTCCTGCGAGTGGATCTACCCCATGCGGCGTCTCTTGCACCCAAGTAATGAAAAACGAACACTGAAACCGGGAGCGGTAGCTCAGTGCAACAACTGATGTCACTGCAGCGCCTCTGACCGGGAGGTCCTAGGTTCGAGTCCTGACGGCGGCAGGATTTTCGACACTAGCTTTTCAGCTAGGTCGAATTCAGTCGCTGTCTGGGGAGAATTCAGCGCCGGCTGCTCTGATCGGTAGTTTTCCGTGGTTTCTCTGATCAACACAGGCGAATGCCAGGCAGTACCCTATTAAACGGGCCACGGACCGCGCGCGATCTGTCTTTCCCATTCCTTGTCCTATCCTCTCCCTTACACACACTAACATACTACAGTACCACAATTCCGGGAGACAGGTCGGGAGCTTAGAGCTTGTCCCGCTGGCGTCCTGGTGGGAGAGTCCTGGTTAGGGGGAAACTCCACTAGCCGACGGTAGGTCGGCGCCGGATCTCGACATCCAGCGGGGAAGATCACCGCAATCTCCCGAGGAAAAAACGTGCACTACACTAACGGGACTAATGACCAGAGCAGTTGACGCGCCCGGAAACATAAATAAATCAATCAAACGAACACTGAAAAAGAATAAGGAAAAAAACTCGCCGTACTGAAGCACTGGGTGAGCTGCTCGGTATTTCAGTTAATAATAATAATAAAAATATTTTTATTGAATTTTTAGGAGAGGACATTGCGCAATGTTCGCATTTGTGATTGTTTTAATAGGAGACGTGTGTTTATTTATTTACCATGATTAAATATCTACATTATGAAACGAACGAGGAGAAAAAGAAACGTATGTTATTGAAATATTTTTAATTATTATTCAACTACGAAATAGAAACTCTGTGTTAAAATTGGAAAAAAAAAAAAACATTGTTGAATATATTTTCTTGAATCGCAAACATTGAGTACAAACAGTTTTATGAACCTTTATTTGTCAACGTCAGCCGAATTGCTTAAATACGCTCTGTAAAGGCACGGAAGTTAAGCAATTTCAGACACCACGGATTCCCAGGCGAGTGACCATCTGGGAACCCCGGTTACTAACGGCACCGAGCCCCTGGACGGAGGAATGAAAGGTACTGACTGACTACGACATGACGAAACAAAAGGACAAAAATTTCAAGGACGATTACTCCAGGCGTTCAATGCTCATGAATGGCTTAGAGAGATGTTGCGAAGATATGAAAAGGAAAACAACAACCACAAAAACTAGTGGTACTAAAACAGCATGTACTTTCTTGCCCGTATTTTCTACTGAAAAGTCTTCAAATTTGCGAAAAATTGTATTTGACCTTATTTCAAAATCTATATTTAATATATTAAAAGGAACGTATTTCATTAAGGGAAGAAATATTCTTCTTCAATATTTCAAATGTAGGAAGACATCGAAAAAATGTTAAACTTTTGCAATTTTCAAAAATCAGGGGTTTTAACAAAAATGAGACCTACACCATTCTCTTAAATGTTCTTCACAGAATCCATTCACAAAATGTAATCAAAACGATGGAGTCATTTTTTTGAAAATTTGAAAAATGTTCCTGGGGCTTCATTAAAAGTACCCCCCAAAATTAAAATGTATGTTTCAAATTCCAGGAGCCGCAACATCAGCCAGATCGATTGGACAATATCAATTTTGGAGAAAAACTGCTGAGCGGTTTAGCTGCTAGCGTTCTTGACAGACGATCAGACAGACAGGCAGGCATGCGGACAGACGGACTGACATTTTGCCATCATTCGATTTTTCGGCATTAAACCCCCAAAACAAGGATTCTGTCTATATCACGTGAGAGAAGATTTTTTCTAAATTTAGCAACTGGATTTATCCACTTTATCGTTACTAGGGCCCTGAAATAAGAGTTGTTCAGCAGAAAATATAACTTTCGCGCAGCATTACATACCTTTCTCTCTACTCTGTAGCGAGAAAGTAAACAACCGTTTTGCTAAAGAAGCGTGGCGTCGTGCGCAGGACGGGAGCGGTGGCTCAATGTATCAACTGACGTCACTGCAGTGCCTCTGTCCGGGCGGCCCTAGCTAGGTTCGAGTCCCGACAGCGCGGCGGCAGGATTTTCGACACTAGTTGGTCCGCTAGGTCTGGAGGAGAATTCTAGAGGCTGGCTGCTCTGATCGGTAGTTTCCCGCTGTTTCGCCGATCAATACCAGGCGAATGCCGGAGCAGTACTCTAACAAACGGGCCACGGACCGTGCATAATCTTTCCTTTCTCCTCCTTGTCTTATCCTCACCTCTTACGCACACACACACTTGCACTAACATGCACTATACTACCACACATGCCGGGAGACCGGTCGGGGACATAGAACTTGCCCGGCTGGGGGCGGTGCCCCGCTGGTGGGATATACCTGAATGATGAAAACCTCGCTGGTGGACGGAAGTTCGGAGCCGTATCTCGCCATCAGGCGGGAGATCACCTCAGGATGAAAAAAAAACATTCACTAAACTTGCGGGACATCAGTACTTGAATCACTAACCCTCAATGACTGGTGCACAGGCGCTGGGCGAGCTGGCGGCGGGCGCGGTGGTGCGCTACGGGGCGATGGCGCCGTGCGAGGAGAGCGCGCGCGAGCTCGTCCTGTCCACGCAGCGCTCGCGCTTCCGGGCGCTGGCGGGCGGCGCGCTGCGGCTGCGCCGACCGCGTGCGCGGCGCGCCCGTCCCGCACCTGCTGGTGGCGTGCCCGTGCCGGCGCGCGCTGTGCGTGCGCAAGTGCTGCCACGCCAAGCAGGTCAGTGGGCGTGTTCAGGCCAATCTTGGTTCAAAGGGCGCTCGAGTGTGCTTGACACGATTTATGTGCTCTAACCCCCCTACACACCTATACACGCGCATCCACTAGATATACACACACTGCGTCTATACATGTATTATATATACACGCGCGGCTCTATATACATACTATTCAAATATTTGTTTATGCACGTACTTTATATACACGCGCTTTATACCAACACACATCAATACACGTTTATACACATACCGCATATACACCTGCGCGCTCATACTCCTGCACAAGCTCGACTGTACGAGCACCCACACTGTTTTTTCCCACACGTTCCGTACACACAGACTCGCACCCACATGTATGTTCACAACCTTAAAACGCAATTATTATTTATTTATCCCTAAAATTTATTTATAATTAAATAAGTTATAATTATTATAATTAAATTAATTTATTTTCTATATTACTTATTTTTTTTTTTTTACTTATTAATTATTATTTATTTATCCCCAAATAAATATTATTTGGGGACTCCTCACCTTCAAGATTGTCTGAAAAAAATACAATTCAAGACTTATTATTAAGTCTTCCGAATTCGGTGAGATCAATGCGGTGATCTCGTCCCGCTAAATGTTCCGAACGCCCTTCAGTTGAGCTTTGAATGTTTCCCTGTCGAGTGTTCCCGAAGGCAAAGGGCGTGTGGCTGGGCGCAGGTGTTCGCGGAGCGGATGGCCGGCGGCGTGGGCGAGTGCGGGCTGCCCACGGCTGCGGAGGCGGCTGCGCACCCGCGCGGCGCGCTGCGCTGGCAGCCCGACTTCCGCCGCGCCGACCACGCCCCCGCGCAGCCGCCCGCGCGCTTCCACCTGCTGGCGCAGCACCCGCACTGCGGCCCCAACGAGACCGCCGTGCTGCTCAACGACGGCGCGCAGCAGACGCTCAGGTGAGCGAGGCCCGTCGATTCGTTTGGTTGGGTTTTGTTGTTTTGGGAATTAACCTTTTGGAGGCGGCGGTGTTCTTCCCCCGCTGAATGGTGAGATCCGACCTACCCGTCAGCTTGCGACGCTCTCCCCAACCAGGTATCTCCCACCAGCGGGGCACCTCTGTATAAGGAACAAGGTCTATGCTCTCGATATGTGCAGTAGTACCGTGCATTTATCTGTAGGTGTGTGTAAGTAAGAGGTGAGGACAGAAGAAGGAAAGAAAGATTACACATGGGCCGTGGGCCGTTTGTTAGAGTACTTCTGCATTTTCGGCTGGTGTTGATCGGAGAAACCACGGAAAACTACCGATGAGAGCAGCCGGTCGCTAAAATACTCTCCAGGCAGCGGCTGAATTCAACCTAGCTATCGAGCTAGTGTCGAAAACGCGAAGCCGAATTGGAGGTTGATTGTACATCGAGGCGGTGGCCTTGCCAATTTAAACCGGCGGCCCTCTTGATACTAGTTTTGTTTCACTAGACTTTTATTATTTTCGGCCTGCAAGATCGAAACATGTAGATGGAGCTCAGCTGTTTGGTTCGAAGGGACTTGTGAAGGAATCTCTGGTCATGGATGATCTAGCGTAGTGCAAGTACGAGTGTGTATGCACGCATTTTATCGGGGAATTTGGATTAATGACGTCGACCGTTGGAATGTGACGTAATATTCATTACAATAATTCGAAATATCATGAGACTGAGTGTATTGATTATTGAAGTAATGCTACTGGATCGTACAAGCTTCCGTTTTGTTGTTTCTCTTCTTATTTTTTGATACTAAAAAGCGCTTAGAGTTCACAAGAAGTTTCAGTATGAGTTCAGAATAGCACTAAGTCTCTTGTGGATCCATAAAGACACTGATATCCTTCTAAAGATAATACAGACAATTTTAATCACAGAAACAACGAATTGCAGGCTTTCATCATCTGATGAACTGTCCACCTTGGGATTCGGGAACATTTCAAACGGGAATACGTCAGCCATTATATAATCCTCTCCCATAGTCTCCTCACCATATGTAGTTGATGCGACTTTAAATAAATCAAATCAATCAATCAATCTCTTTTGGTCAAGTAGAACAACTCAGTTGCGGAGTTTGCATCACATTTAATATTCCCTCTCAGCGAACATACTGTTTTCCTCTCGGCGCCCGACTACTTGGCACCGTCTGTTCGCAGCCGTCCGGTTGCCTGCCCGATGCGCCGCTCTCGCAGCGCCACGCGCCGCCCTCAAGAGGTGACTCAGGGAACGTGCGAACGGCGCTCGCTTTCTCGGAGAGAGGCGGCTCCAACGAAACGGAGATTGCACGTTTTGCCAACAGAAAACCTTCGCGAGTTACGGCGGCTCCTTGGAACGAAATGTTTTCTTAAATTAACCAATGCTCGTGAACAAGAGGGAAAAATAAAAGAAAACACACTTTTTTGTTGATAGTCATTATTATCCCTTCACTAGCGTGTGGATCGAATTCGTGAAGTTAAACATTATTACGATGTAAAAATATAAACCTATAATTATCCTAAACCAAAAAATGCATTTCCAACGAAAAATACTAATAGTGAAGCGAACAAGAAGGTAAATAAAATGGAAAAAGGAAAACGAAATGTGTTTGTACGTAACTTGTGAAAACGTTTCCCTTTAAGAAGTTGATTTTATATTTAGAGATATGGCAAAAAATGTAAATTAAACATTTTATTTAAGAAGTATTTTTTAAGTCTAATTATTACTAACGTGAACAATCTTTTAGCAGTTACGAGCTTTGCTGCATAAAATAAGACTACTTTGTTTATCGAAGCTAATAATCTGTCACCAACACCCACACGTTCTCGAAATTTAAAAATAGTCCTTTTTCACTTGGACAGCTCTGCACTAGCCGATCCGGTGGCCGAGATCGCTAATACAGTAGTGTCGTAGCGATCTCAGACCGAAGGATCGCGGGTTCGAGTTCCGCCTCGGGCATGGTTGTATTTGTGTTCGCCCTTTCACCCCTTATCGTCACCATGAGGTTTCATAGTCACAATGACCATAACGTTATCTTGAATAGTAGTCGCTAATGACCTAGATTTTGATACGGCTTTAAATAACAAACAAAACCTCTTCCATTTGAAACAGTTTAGGTTTTCTTAGGGTTATGAATGTACTGTGTGAATTATATTTTTATTTCAATGAATTACTTTGAGAGTCACAGACTTTTGAAAAAACGAATATTTTAAAATTACGTGTCATCAATGTTCGCTATTACAATTTTATACACTTCCGGAGATCTATATCATTTTTCAATAAATAATTATAGATATTATATATTTTCCTTAATGTAAAATAAATAAACTTCTGCAAAAATGAAATAAAGTAAATCGCGATAGACTTTTTATCAGAAAGCATTGCTTTCTTTCTGTTTTTGTCAATTATTCTAAGTCATAAGTGTCGCGTGAAATGACTACCAGGTGATACTTTTAGCTACCCTTTAAACTATGGATTTATCACGTCATTTGGAGAGCGTTCATTAATGATGTAGTTCAGTTTAATATTCTGGTAGATCGATGTTTGACGAAAATTATAATTATTGAAGTTCTTTCCTAGAAATTCTCCCAAAAAAGCTTTCAATATAGAAATTAGATCTACCGTAAATATGAACGCTCCGTTGGGTTCAATCTTTGCAAAACATTGTTTACTCGGATTTGATAATTGTATTTTGACGTTAAATGAAGAAATAAAATTTTTATCTCACTAAAAATTTGAATGGAATATTTCGTAAGAGTGATTTTTTTTATCGTCGGCACTATTCTCTTTAAATATTAAATCTCGTAATATATACTTTGCAATATATACTTTCTCATAAATTCTATCTTGGAAGGTGTCACTCGAGGCGGTTCACCACATTTTCCACGCTTTCCCCGTTAGACCACACAAGGAAACCCTGCGAGTTTGAAACGGCTCAGTTTGGGGTTATTTGTAGAGATTCCATTCCCACCTTACCGCTTTCTATGAAATTTGCAGGATCTGCTAGGTGAAATAACGTAACAAAAACGTAATCACGCAAGTTTTTAGTTCCATACTGTAAAGGCCCCAACCATAAAAGCGGCAGCTCTTTCCTCCATTATATTTGCTCACGGCTCAAGGTTCGCGAAGTTAGTGACTGTAAAACAGATTTTGCTCTTTGCATTTACTACTCTCTGAGGGGCGATTCAGTTAACTTTACTCCCCTTTTTGTATGGTTCGGAATGCACCAATTCATCTACTTGCTCTTTTATTGAGTTTGATAATTTCGTTGATTTTATTATTGTCTCTCTGGTGCCTTTGTCGAACATAAATTTATTGTAGAGCAGAATGTACCTACGTCAGTATTCTGCCGAGTATAAAAAACTTATTTTCTTGTAGTTTCCGTATCCACTCAATAAAACGTTCTAAGACTAAAAATCGGAATGCCAAGTAACTACTGGTTTGACATGAACCTCTTCGAAACCATTCATACAACAAAATGTTAACTGTAACATGCATACAAGTTTTAATTATGTAATGTAACTGATACAAGTAAATTACATTCATCAAATATGAAAATATTTTACCAAGTACCAGTGGTGGCTTGTAGAGTAGTGCCATGGCACCACCAACAAAAAGGAAGGAAAATAAATTTTCACCACAATTACAATATTTTAATATTGTTTCTTACAAATATTTTCTTTATAATAATTCATTTGAACAAGCATTTCGTCCTTCGATGGTCTGTCAATACTCTCTTCAAACGCACAGGGCGCTGTGCCATCTGTCGGCTTCCTTCTAAACCTCTGAGCCACCTAGGATTTGGCGCCGTGTATGTCCATTAAACGCTGTATAAATAAAGGTTAGTATACGTCTCAAATACACAATTTTAAAAGCTCATATTTTATTAGACCAAAATTAAATTTCTAGACGCCTTGATAGACAATAATTATAACTAATATTTTTAATTAAAGTTTTTCCAAAAACTTAATGTTAATATAATTCAATTTTGCGAAACGATTTCTACCAAATTAATAAACTGTAGTGCGTTCCTTTATCAGAAAAGAATTTTGAAAACAGAAACCTGCTCCTTATTTAGTGCTGTAATAGATCGAGGCAGAATTATCACATCCTAGACTACTCGTAGAACTAGAAATAGTTCATTAGAATCAAGTCTAAAACTTCATGTGTCGATAATACTGGTTTTCCCGGTAAGTTTTTCCGCAATAATCCGGCATTTTGGTGAGGAAAATTAATTAAAACGAATAAATGCGGATAAGTAAATAAATGAGTCATGGTTTTGCAGTTTGTGCTACGTACTATAACAATTTGTTGTAGAAAATGTGATGTAGTAATCTTCAATATATTTTAATTCTCGTGTACTTCTTTCTGTTGCAAGGTGGTTTAATTTCCAATATTAAACGATTGTTTCTGTTATACATTGTTATACGCAGTTGCATAACTTAAATAATTTTTATTCCTATAGAATTGTTATTAAAATGTAGCGTTAAAAATCTGTTAATTCGAATTTTCCGTCTCCTCTAAAGTTCGAAGAGTAATTCAACATTAGTCCGAAGTCCAAAATCTGCGTATCAAGCGATTCACAACCAGCGCCTTCGCCTTGGCAAGGAATGAAGCACAACAGGTCAAAAAATATTACTTCCTGCGAAACCGGATTAAGATACCAGGATTCACACGTATGTTTCTTCAAAATATTGCTTCGTTGTTGGCTGGTAATTATCGGCTTTAGCTTAGGATGGCTCGAATGGCATTGGTAATTCCCCGGAAAGTAGCATACAGCAATATTTCCTCTATGAGTCACTCGACAAACAGTTTCAACCGTGCAATCTCGTGGTCGCGGTGCAGTAAAACATTATTTTCTTTGTGAATATAAAAGTTTCTGTAGTCATGTTGTGATTTTGTGTTTATTAAGTCGGCGTCAACCATTAAATATATCATTTTAATTCATTTTTAAGCTAAATAACTTCACACGTTTGTTTTTACTTGGGGCACAAATTCACAATCAATAATTTAAAAGCATCTATATTTATCTGTAGGATGCTGCTGATGTTCATTTTATTTTCAAAGCATAATAACAAAATACTCTTACCTTTCTCTGGTAAGGAAATATTGATCTACGATATATCTAAAAAAAAAAAAAATAATAATAATAAAAAAAAAATTTTATATGTAATCAATGAAAATGCCAGTAGTTTAATGAATTTCATTTACTTCAAAATGTTATTTTATTGAAATGCTGGCTTCAAATTTCAATTCATAATGCATACTTAAGGTTTAAAATTGAATGAAGGCGTCCTTAAGCAATAAGGGATTGCCTTTAATAAGAGCTCATTAATAGAGGTGCGCGTTTCATAGACGTTCCTCGTAAACACGGAATGAGTGCTTCCTCAAATGATGGGAAACGCGGCAACGTGGCTTTTGCACCAGTTGCTTCGTGCTCGAGTGACCACGGAGTGCACACAGTGTTTTCAATACAAAGGTTGAAATTTGACTTGTGAGTTTTCGAGATCGTTCTAATTGCACACTTTCCATGGATTAATCAGGTTTCTGATTTACTTGTTCGTAGTACGAAGGATGTTTTGGGCATAAAACTACAAATATTATTTTTTCATAGTAGAAGTGAGGTGGACAGGACAACATATCCTAAACCGATAAAGATGCGGCCAAATTAGTATCACTTTAGGGACCGACCGACCTCTCTAATAAAATTCAGTGATCAGTCATTGCTTACTCTGTTGAAAGGGATGTTCGTGGATAAGAATTAGTTACTTACGGAACACTCGAGTATCTTCCATGAATTTCGTCTTTAGTCTTCAGACTTCTCATCACAAGCAAGATCGGCCGGATTCTTCTCTCAACTTCCCTAAAGCCAAATTTTAATATTTGAATATTCTCAAATTGTATTTCAGAGTGTGCATAGTCTCTTCCAAAACTTCTTGAGAAAGTAGTGGTTACCTAAGATGATTCTGTGTAGAAGGTGGTATTCATATGTTTCGCTTTGAAATCCTGCGATGTTTGCCTGCTGAGAATGAAAGTGTATGTAACCTTGAGAGATCGTGTGAAGTTTGCGAACGGGGATGTAGAGTCGAAAGGACTCGTGACTTGTCTCGCTGCAGTCGCAGCTGCTCCCTTGGAACGTCCGTCTCAGGCAGTGCTTGAGAAAAAACACTGATAATGTTGAGATGGTGTCCTTGAGGTTACTAGCTTTCACAAACCTATTTTTAACTCAAAAGATGATGGATGCCATGATGGGTTTAGCATTCAGTTTTCAGTTAATTTTTTTTTAGTTCTAGCAGATCAGAGAATTGTGAATTGGATATTGATTCACATATGTATTATTCCCTTCTCTTTCCATTATATTGTCAGCTGGTTTAGATATAAAAAATTAACTACTCAATTACGTTTATTATAACTGTTTTAGCCGGAAGAAGAGTTTAGAACGAATTCCTTACCATAACGTATGGTGTTGTCAAAACTAATCGAATGTAAAAGGTAAAGGGGGAGAAATGGAGGAAGAGAGAGGAATAAGGTGGAGAAATAAAAGTGTTTATTTTAACGCTTTCTACCTACACGTCGCTGTGAAAGAGGCCCTACCATCGAATGCTTCTCCTACCTAGAAATGGTGATTACACACACATTTTATTGAATAATACAAATCCTTACAATATGAGACAGGGGAGAGGGAAGAAAGATATGCTTGTGTTAGTCTCAACGTTTGTTGACATTGTTAATTGTGAACTAAGAGTAAAACGGTGATGTATTATTTGTTAGTTACTTATCGCTACAATTTTCGAATGAAACTCCTTAAAATACAGGTTCTCAAGATTGTACTTCATTAATTTAAATGCGTCATTTTATTCATTTCGTTTTCCTTCCTATTTTTTTTATTTCAGTCTTCTTAATCTACGTGTTCACTTACCTATCATTAATGTTCAGAAATGCATGCGTGGCTGCCACAGGTGTCTTAGGCGAGAGGCGGGGTCGGAGGGACATGCTCCCCTCAATATTTTGGAGTAATTTTATTCTAATTTACTTTTTTCTACCAAAGACTCCTTCAGTATAATATTATAATGATTATATTAAATAGTAATGAGATTTATGAGTGAAGGTTTCCGGGCTGGTAGGTCGTGGTCCAGTTGGCACTGAAGAGCCAAACGTTTCGTCCACGTCTGCGGTGGACATCTTCAGTGGCAGCAGCGTCGTGGGGTAGTCTCCGGGTCGGCGGCTGGTTAGCGGCTCGCTAGCCACGAAACGTTTCGCTCTTCAATGCCAACTGGACCACGGCCTACCAGCCCGGAAACTTTCACTCATATTGAATCCGGCCGTGAAAGCCTACGAAGTTATGATATTGACTGGGAAACAATAACATAGTGTACACAAATATATTTTGTTCCACTTAGACACAAAATTTAAAAATATGTGGAAAGGTAATATTATGAAGACGCTTACAAACTGCCGGGTAGATGAAGGGTTATCTCCGCGCGCTTGCATTTTTGTGTCTAACGAAGAGGACCATCAAGCATATTTCTTCGTTCCGTTCTAACTACCACCGTTATCGCTGCTTCTTCCGTGGCTGGTGTAGGTGGCTCAGGGTATCAATTGATGTCACTGCAGTGCCTCAGAGTTGCCTGGGGTCAAGTCCCGATGGTGGTATGATTTTTCAACATTAGCTACACAGCTATGTCGAATTCAGCCCCTGTCTAGATGAGAATTCTAGCGGCGAAAGGCTGCTCTGATTGGTAGATTTCCACGGTTTCTTCGATGAAAACCAGGCGGATGTCGGAGCAGTACCCTAACACACGGACCGCGGACCGCGCTCAAACTTTCCTTGCTCTTCCTTGTGCTATCACACATACATTACACACACACGCACCATACTACGACAAACATCGGGAGACCAGTCGAGAGCTTAGAGCTTGCCCCGGCTAGGGTAGTGCCACGTTGGTGAGAGATATCTAGTTGGGGAAAACCTAACCGCTAACCGACGTAGATCGGCTCCAGATGTCATCGGCGGTGAAGTATCACCGCCACCTCCCGCAATAAAAACGTACTGCACTTACGAAATAAATTACCTTAGCAGTTAGAACGCCCGAAATCATTTGTGTCTATTTATGTACATGTCTCTATCTATCTAGCTACTTAGCTAGCTATCTGTCTGTCTTGCTATGTCCGTCTGTCTTGCTATGTCTCTCTATCTCTATCTATATCTGTCTGTATCTGTCTGTCTGTATCTGTCTGTATCTGTCTGCATCTGTCTGCATCTGTCTGTATCTGTATCTGTCTGTATCTGTCTGCATCTGTCTGCATCTGTCTGTATGTGTCTGTATCTGTCTGCATCTGTCTGCATCTGTCTGCATCTGTCTGCATCTGTCTGCATCTGTCTGCATCTGTCTGTCAATGATAGATCTCTCTCTCTCTCTCTCTCTCTCTATCTATCTATCTCTCTCTCTCTCTCTCTCTCTATCTCTATCTATCTATCTATCTATCTATCTATCTATCTATCTATCTATGTTTGTCAGAGAATATCATAGAATTGATGGCACGTCTCTTGGCGCGTGCGCAGGCGAGGGGAACGGCAGGCGCTGCTGGAGCACTTCGGCTGGGGCGCGCCCTTCGCCGCGGGCCGCTGGTGCGGGGGACGCTGCTGCTGGGCGACGGGCGCGCGGTGCAGGCCGTCTTCTGCCTGGAGGTGCCGGCGCCCGCCACGCCCCCCTCGGGCGTGCAGACGTTCGGCGCGCTCTTCCGGTGGGCGCCTTCTTCCTGCTGCTGACGCTGGCCGTGTACGCGGCGCTGCCCGAGCTGCGCGCGCCGCCGCACGCCAAGGCGCTCATGTGCCACTGCGCCGCGCTGCTCGTCGCGTCGGTGGCGCTGGCCTGCATGCAGCTGACGCCCGTCGTGCCCGACGACCTCTGCGAAGTGGGAGGTAGGCGCGCGCACGTGGAAGGCCTGCGCTCAAAGAATTAGAGATGAACGCCCTTTTTTTTTTTCAATTTCCCCTCGCCAGTATCCCTGGCGAGGCGGGAATTTATTCAAATTTTGGGAGTACAAATAATTGCTCCAATCTTACGATTTCTGGAGCTTGGGGAAGGCTTTCATCTTAAAAATACTACTTAAAACTATCTTAAACTAACTTAAAACTATACATTGCCACTTTGGGCGACTGTTTTACAAAAAGAAAATTCTTAGATTGTGGTTACAAAGTTCATAGGATTGTTCATTGATCTTTTTTCTAATTTTATTCATTCACTCCCTCAGTCATACTTATGCTATATTTACAAACACATTCACTGAACGCCCAATATTTGCAGCGTGTGCCAATCAGCTTCTGGCGCACGTGATACGTCACTTCTTCTTTGGTCTTATATACGGAAGTGAGGTAACCCCTAATGAGTTTCCTTGGGAGGAAATACTCAGAGGTTTCCCGTTGCTGTCGGTGAGTTTTCGACCTAGGTTTCTCTAGAAGCCTATCTCCGACACGGATCTGGGGACCTTATCGAGCACGCGCGCCTCGCGGGAAGTCCCCAAATGCGCCTGGAATATGACTCTGTTTCTTCGCCGGATGTCGGTCTCAGTTACTGATCCCAACTGTCTGGGGGAAGTGAGATCTCGTTAGGGCGAATGTTGACGAAATAATTTTATTTTCCCGGGCATACTGTCAGTTTTTTTTACATGACACAAGTGTGACATGGCTACCATTGATTTTCTGCCCTTCGAACATTCGGCAATTTGGCCGGGTACGAACCCGCGGCTTAAGACGCCAGTAAGTTAACCCCTCACCCACCTAGGTTCATTGATATGCTACTAGATACCCCATAATTGACACTTGACACTGCTAAATAGTTCAGATAATTAGAGCATATGGTACCTGAAACTCAAATATTTACAGCATATGCCAATCAAACCTTCAAAAAAGTCAAATCACTGTTTCACGTGAAACCACATTTTTTTGCTTTTAAAGCCTAGCGCGCGGAGGGTCGATAGGACATGGCACGACACAACACGGTGCGGACGAGTTATTTTAAAGTCCTTAATATTAAAAATAAAAGTGATTCGTGTGAAAAAGTTTCTGACGTGATTATGGTCGCACGACGGGAATTAACAGACTTCGAATATGGAGATAGACGTATGGGACATTCCATTTCGGAAATCGTTAGGGAATTCAATATTCCGAGATCCACAATGTCAAGAGTGTGCCGAGAATACCTAATTTGAAGTATACCTGAAATGAACCTCTCACAACGAAAATCACAGTGAACGACTGCCTTCATTTAATGACCGTAGCTGCGTTTGTGTAGTTGTCAGTGCTTACAGACAAACAACACCGTGGGAAATAACAGAAATCAATGTGGGACGGACGATGAACGAATCTGTTAGTGCAGTGTGGCGAAATTTGGCTTAACGGACTAAGGTAGCAGAAGTACGGTTCGAGTGCCTTTGCTAACAGTACATCGCCTGCAGTGCCTCTCCTAGGCTCAAGACATTTCGTTTCGATTGGACTCTAGACGACTGTAAAACCGTGACTTCATCAGATGAGTTCCGATTTCAAGTAGTAAGAGCCGATTCGAGTGCGCAGACCCCACGAAGCCAAGTTGTCAACAAAGCCTGTCAAACTGGTGATGGTATGCGCTGTTTTACGGAAGGTTTGGGTTCTTTGGTCCGAAAGAACGATAATTGGCTGGAAATGTTCAGGTACATTGAGACCGTTTGCAGCCATTGATGGACTTCGTCTCCAAACAACGATTATTTTTTATAGATGTTCATGCGCCATGTCACCTGGCCACAATTGTTCGCGATTGGTTTGAAGAACATTATGGAGAATTCGAGGGAATGATTTTGCCACCCACATCGCTCGACACGAATCTTATCGAACATTTATGGAACATAATCGCTAGGTTAGTTCACGCACAAAATCCTGTACCGGCAACACTTTCGTAATTATGGACAACTAAAGAGGTAGCATGACTATATTTCTGCAGGTGACTTCCAACGACTTATTGAGTCGATGCCACGTCGAGTTGTTGCACTTCGCAGGGCAAAAGGAGGCCCGACCCGATTTTAGGAGAAATGCCGCGACTTTTGTCACTTCATTGTATACTATAATACAATTGTAAGATGAAAATGTCAAATTGTCATCGCAGTGGCAATCTCGAACAGAAGGGGCTGCGGGTTCTACTTGAGCATGGATGTTTAGCTGTGAGTTGCAATATGGCGGGCATTAACACTAATCATACACAGCCTTTTTAACCTTATATTTCCTAGTCTGTCCGGCGGACGAAAAAGCATGGTTTTATTGGCATGTATGCGTTGCACCTAGACCGCACCATTTCCTAAGTGCCTGTCTCCCCGCCTCCATCAAGGCGGAGCCGGTGCCTCCAGTGCGGTCAGGTCAGGCGAGCAACAGCTGGTAGTAGCTCTCAAGGTGCCGGCGTGTTCCCCTATTCCTCTGATGCACTTGGCGCTTGATAGGGCTCGCGGGGCCTTGATATGTATTACAAGAACACATTGAGTATTCTTAACACATAGAGTATAAGAGCCTGCAATGAAATTGCAATGGAGTTGAGGGATAGATAGAATCCATTGTTATTGTACCTGGATCTCAAGCCGGACCCAGCCTGTGGAGAGACAATTTAAACGAAAGCCTAAGCAGAGAGAACCGTAAAGGTTCAGAAGTAAAATACATATAATAGCAATTTACGAATGGAAGTTGAAAAGGAAAAGACTTTAAGAAAGAGAGCTCGAAAAACATTGCTTTTTCTCTCCATGTGTTAAATTATTGGTTGATATTTCAACTAGATATTTTCAATAATGAAAAGTTTAAGTCCTTGAGTGTTTATATGGCATGTGGTTATTCGTCAGATGACATTATCGTGGCCCTATTACAGTCGTTTGTATATTAGACACATCCATTGCTGTATGTTAGGGTTGCCATTATACTGCTGGGTATCTTTGACAGATTTCATTTAATGAACAAGTACTGTGAAAAAAGCTTCTTAATTTATGTGGATTATAAGCAAAAATAGAATATAGTGGTTATTATATAAAAAACTTTATAGTGAATACTTTTCAAATATGAATTATTATAATTGAATACAATATCCTATACCATTAAATGTTTACAGAACGTGCTGTAACTAATCCAAAATATTTGTACATCTTAATCAATATCTCTTTATTGACCAAACTATTGGGGTATGTTTTGTTCTGTTATTATTATTATTATTTTATTATTATTATTATTTATTATTATTGATAATAAATACATCTTTCATGCACAAAATTTTCCGGTACACCAATATTATGCGTCTAGACCACTCTTCTTGAAAACTTTCCACTGACTTGTTTTATAAAACTAGTGTGTGTTCACGATCATCGTTTTCTTATTTCAGCTATGACTATTCAATTCAGCTTCTTGGCAGCCTTCTTCTGGCTGAACGTGCTGTGCATCGACATTTCCTGGGCCTTCAGGTGAGTCTCGCAATCGAGAGAGATGCAATCTCAGTCGGTTGTGATGCTATCCCAATCACAGTTTCAATGTTATTTTAACATTCTAAAATTCACTGCACATTAATGCCTGTATGAATTTATTCTTTCTGTAAAAATGAGTTTTATTATTCAAAACAATCCTGAAATTGTTTCAACACCTAACGACCTAAAATTGTGACAAAAGTAAAGTACATGAACTGTGTAATGGCATGGCCAGATAGATTTTTTGAGATTTTCCATCTCGAAATTTTGATAATTATTCTTTAACAGATACACACAAATAAATTGTGTCGAAAGTAGCTCTTCAAATATGAGCTTCGCTTATTTTCGCGTCTTTGTGTTGCAGTGGACTGCGTGGCCTTCTGGGTAGCCTCTTGGACACATCGCGCAGAAAATTCCTGTGGTACTCCCTCTACGCATGGGGCTGCCCCCTCATTATCACCGCAGTCACAGTGGGCATGCACACCGCCCACAAGTACAAGGCGCTCCCTCCGTGGGTGGTCGTGCCAAACTTCGGAGGCAAAGAGTGCTGGTTTTATGGTAAGTAATAAAATAAAACAAAAAACTACTGATCTATTAATTATGACTTATTAATTTAATATAATTATGAAAAAATGATATAAATATTTTGAGTCGATTACACTTTTTTTAAAAGTACCTAAATGTGGAAACAGCTAGAAAGGAAGAAATTAAGAAAGATTTACAAAATCTGTGTATTTTCATCAGTTATTACAGAAACAAATTTTAAAACTGCTGAATTTCTATTTGGACAAAACACGGAAAGTCATAAAATATGCAAATTCTTTAACAAAATAGAAACAAAATATCTTACACAAACTTCAATTCCTGCGCGTTGAAGTGGAAACTGTTTTGGAGAGTAAAACAATTCTTCACTTTCAATAATCTGTCTAAAAGATCTCTGCATTTTTGAGAACTTTGTTACACGAATTCTGGGTCTAGTAATTGTTGATGTATCCTTTGGGAGCCATTGCCTATGAAATATTAGCCCATTGACGGGACTTTGTGATGATTGTCTATCATAAATCGTAGAAAATGGTCATATTTGCTTGATGCATTACATGAGGCGCTCAGTGCACAAGGAACTCAAATCTAGTTTAGGTCAGTTAGAGCATAGTTTGTATTTAAAATTCTCTATGAAGTCAAGGATTCAAATAGATGTCCCTACGTTGTAAGAACCGCTTATAAACTCTCAAGCATTGTCAATTTTCCATGAGAACTTTATGCCTGTTTTCTGGCAAGTTTGCTAACGCGATTTCCGTGTGTTCTAAACGCCTCATATATAGAAGAGACACAGACTTGCAAAAGATCAAAGAAATTTCCTCAGAGGGAGGCTCCTTGAAAGTTCTCCCAGGCAAACAGAAACAGGTGCTTTAATTTTAGCGTAAGCCCTTCACTCGCACCTGAGCGCGTGCTGCGAGGGCCGGGGAAGGGCGCTAAGGAGCGCGTGTGTGCGCAGGCGAGGCGGCGCACTGGGCCTACTTCTACGGGCCGATGGCGGCGCTGCTGGCGGCCAACGCGGCGCTGTTCGTGTTCACGGCGGCGCGGCTGGCGGCGGCGCAGTGCGACGCGGCGCAGCTCAACCGCGGGGACAGCGTGCGCCACGACCGCTCCTCGCGCCTCTCCGGCGAAAAACGCAGGTGCGGGGCTCTGCTCTCTTCACTCACGGGGGGCGTGGTCGGTAGTAACACGTGGAAATGATCCGCATTCATTACACTAACATTGGTTCGGAGGAGATATCCTGCGGACGGCTGCTCTGATCGGAAGCTTTCTGTGGTTTTTCCGATCATCACCAGGTGGATGCCGGAACAAACAGGCCACGGACCACGCGCGATCTTTCCTTCATCGTCCTTGTCCTATCCTGTGCCCTTACACAAACACACTCACACACTTACCTTAACATGCACTACACTACCACATATTCCCGGAGACCGGCCGGGGGCTTAGAGCTTGTCCCGGCTGGGGCGGTGTTCCGCTGGTGGGAGATACCTAGTTGAGGAAAACCCCGCAAGTCGAAAGTGGGTCGGCGCCGGATCTCGCTGTACAGAGGAAAAAGACCACCGCCACCTACCGAGGAAAACCATGCATTACACTTACGGGACTAATGACCATAGTAGTTGACGCTCCCGGAATCGCTAACAATTAAATCAATCAATCCACAAACGTTGGTGCTGCGCTCTGCTCAGTCATGTCACCGGCTATTTTCTTTCACTCCATTTATTTAGTTATTTAT
The DNA here is from genome assembly GCA_964035755.1 of Teleogryllus oceanicus. Classification (NCBI taxonomy): domain Eukaryota; kingdom Metazoa; phylum Arthropoda; class Insecta; order Orthoptera; family Gryllidae; genus Teleogryllus; species Teleogryllus oceanicus. Next base: position 125,588,078 of record CAXIVR010000006.1, read on the forward strand.
TTACATAACGTCAAAAATAATTAAAAAACTGTGACGTACTAACGAGAGAAGTTCATTCTGTGCACATTTTCTTAAATTCTGGGATCCATGCCCTAACACATATAGAAGTTCCATTCTGAATGCAGATAGAAATGAGCGTATCTGGGAGGGATTGATAACAAAATATTCGCTCCGGTGTAATAAAAACTATTAGCTAAATCAAATCAGCTAAAGATTTGCTATTTTCATCGTGCCCTTCGTAGAAATCGACTTCCTGCCGCGAGAACAAGGATTTCCCACTGAGCTCTAGAAGACTTGCGCAGATTGTGAAGTTACATTTATGTCCAGAAGCAAAACAAGGGGCCATCTCAGCATTCGCTCAAATGATCAGGGAAACGACCAAAAACCTGATCGAGATGGGGGTCATTGATCCAGAAGCTGAGATACAATATTTGTTACGAGTTGTTTAGAATTATATCGTATAGATGGTAATTAATATATTAATATCATTATTAAAATTAATGCATGCCAAACTAAATTGGGGGGGGGGGGTCGGTGTCATGATGCGTATCTATTTTACAACGTTGCCTAATTTGCGCTGGGACTGTGGAACTCCCAATTATTTTTGTTAATCCGCCTTCGGGGGATGGTTAGCATGAAATGAATGTATTTAGCTGGAATGCAAGAAAAGTACACTTTAAAACTTTTTTATTAAGTACGGTTATCATGCATAATTA